>JAXQKB010000007.1:0-154597 GCA_037042295.1 Irpex sp. Y119-03
ATGGACCCCTGCCACCGATTAGGGGGGGTACCCCCCCTGCGGTCTATGTGCCCGATTTGAATCTCGCCCCCCTCTTGGCCTGCACCCTGTTCTCTCTCGACGACCTCGACCACGACTTTGACGATGTCCACAGGCCTCGGGACGTCGACCACAGTGCGGGTTCTGCCGTCGACGCTGGCATTGCGGGCGAGCCCGGCAGTCCCTCCAGCTTCGCAAACTTATGAACCACTCGTCAAAGCCGTCCTGCGCCACCGATTACTTGTTCGAATTTTTGCAACCTCTGCGGTATTCAGCTGGGTTCTTGTGGTTCTTGCTACTACAGTACGACAGGGTGGACTTCGCTCTCATGGTCTGGTTGGGATACTCCTAAGCCCCATTCTGCCACGGACACTTGCCCTGACGTTCGTGATATGGCTACTCACTGCTGTGCCAGTAGTAGTAATGAGGAAGGCAAGTTTGACAGGTGCGTCAAATCTTCATACAAATGCATTGCTTTTTGACTCACAGGACTCTCGACACAGCAACATCAACCTTCGCTACATCGCCCGCAACGCTATTCAACTCTGCCATCCGTAAAAGCAGTACCGCACGCACGCTTGTGACCTATGTGGCTTCAGCATCCCTGCTCACGCTTGTTCACGTTCTGACTGCATATATCTTTGAAACGAGTGGTGGAAATGATCCGAAATTGGCACCGTTTGTAAAATCAAAGTACGTGCAATATAACACTGTGCTACAACCAGCTGAATATCTAATATCTCCCAGAAAGCACCCTTATTATCTCAACGGAAGGCTGCTATACCTTGCCACATCCCAGATCTTTATTGCAATATTCAGCACATTCCGTAGCATTCAGTTGGATCGTTTGGTCGTTCGATGGACCGGTGCACTCTCCGTGGTGAGTTTTCTAGCCTTAGACACAGGTTGCCAGCCAAACTAACCTCTTCTGCAGAACAGAGAGAACGAAACCTCTGTGTTCATGTTGGCCCGCGTAGTAACCGTCATAGCAACTTCCCTTGTCTTCGCATCCCTGAGCGTCGCCGGCCACGGTTTACTATTCGTCCTCTCGAGATCACTCGCTCTTCCCGTCATCTTCAAAGTACCCTTGGTCTCTCGTCTATTACGGCCGTTTGCAGCTCACTTCCTTCGTGGCTCATGGTCACTGGCACTGTTTGCCCGCAACTTCGGACTGATCTTCCGCGCCTGGGCGCTCGGTTTTATGACCATCGCAAGCTGGGAGTTCGCAGAGAGCATGTTCGATTCGGCCGTTGCTGAGGTAACTATATATTTCTTCTATTTATGTCTTGCTCGAAGCTAACAAACACCAATAGCCTATCCATGTATCCCAGTCTACTGCGCATAAAGCTCTCACCCTTGTCTCTGGCACCACATCTAGCGACGTGTACTTCAAGCACTTCGCGTACGATGAGCTGCAGCAGCTTGCTAGGGATGAGACGCTCAAGGGGATTAATTTGCGCTCTGGTCTTTTCGTCGACCAAAAGTACAACCCCAGTCTTTGGGCGACGCTCCTCCGCCAGACGTTATTGACCCTGGGCCAGGATTATCAACTCTTCTTGAGACGTGGGGCACCACCTGCTCCTGGTACGCATATATACACTATGTAGCATATTCATCCTTTCTAACCACGTATATCCCTAACTATTATAGCTCCAGCTCCAGCAGCACCACCTCCACAGAAGATCGAAGCACCCTTGCAAGTCCCAAAAACGCCCTTCATACGCAAACAAGTGCTTAAACCAAGCCGGTCCTCCCCTCTACGCTCAGCACTCGACACAGTAGCCTCAGACGGCGCCATCACCACCGCCCTCACCTCCGCAGCAGATCTCGGAGCCTCACAAATACCAGAACTCTTCCGCTCCGTCATGCCGTCGCATCCACCGTCGGTCCTAGCGAAGGCGGAAAGTGCGGTTGTTAGCGTACAGACGAAGGAGAAGGAGATCCAAAAGTTGGTGGTGGAGGCGCCTAGTAAGTGGAAGGCGCAGGTACGGGAACAGATTGTGAGGTACGCCCCGCCGGTCGTGAGGAGGGCGGTGAAGGATGTTGGGGAGTGGTGGAGGGCGGAGAGGCCGCATCGGGTTGCGGAGGTGTCCTTGCCCAATCGCAAGCTTGATGGTCTAGCGATAGACGGTCAGTCCCCCATCCCTTTCTATCTCTCTAAATTACACCATCACTAAATCATACACTCTGTTACAGCACTCTCATCCCTCGTATGCGCCTCACTAACGGAAGACTCATACGGCGTAGTCCAACGAGACATCCCCCGTATACTCGAAGCACTACTAAGCTTTCTCTCCGCCATTGAAGAGTACCGCGCGGACCTCACTGCGCGGTACCCTCCGCTTTCTCCTGAAGAAGAAAATGCGTTGACGCCGCGTGAGCTGCTGGCGAGGCATGAGACGATGATCAGTTTGGGGAGGGCGAGTGATGTGTTGAGTGAAGTGGAAGATCGTGAGTCGCTTTATTTCTTTTACTTAATTTATTGCGATGCTGATGGGATGGGTCGTGTGTAGCGTTGAAGGAAGGCGTTGTAAGGATTGTGAGGACGTTTGGGGATAAGCTGAGTGCGTTCAAGTTCCCGCCACGGACTGCGAGGAAGTTGCAGGGGTTTGTTGATTATCACTGAGGCCTGAATGCGGGTTTGAGTAGATGTGTATACTGTACCTAATTTGACGTTACGACTTTACACGACGTTCACCCCTTCAGTGTATAAGGACCTTCGTTTGGCTGTGGGAAAAACTCTGGCATGTCATTTCGATTCCGTCGGAACTGCTAACACCGCCACTGGTATAATCGAAAGCCAGCTACTTATTGGACGACCTTCAAAGCATCCTTGGTATTCTTATCGTTCGTCACCCAACCATCCTGTCTCCCCAGAATCTCCTCGAAGACCGCCAAGACCTTGTCGTGATCCTTGAAAGGGCTGCGAGAGGCCGCAGCGGTGTATGCGGGGTTATGGATCGGAGTTTTGAGCAGTGTGCGAAGTTGCTCTGGTGTCAGGTTTGGAGGCGGCAAAAAAGGACGTAGAACGCTAGTGGGAAAGACGTATTCGTGCTCTTTTCCCAAGGCAATAAGACGCTCGATTAATGCGATGAAGTTCGGGCTTGTATTGCATTCCATGTCAAAGACTAGTCTTGCTTCTATGTTCGCAAACGGCTTGGCTTTGAACCACGACCCTACGGTCAGGTCCGATGTACCCACCCTGGTGGCCTCGTCATATTGGTCAATCAATGTGCCAATCTGTTCTGGCCCAATCATATGGTCTTGAAACCGTATAGCGAGAATGAGCAACACGTGTACGAAAGACTCCACGTCGTCCGAAAGCTCGTGTGGCTTCAAGGGGAATGTCGATAATAATCCAGACAAGTATCGCCACGTACCCTACGGCCGTGGTGGTAAGCAACCTTGAGTATTTCGATGGACATTGGAGTGTACTCACTACGCGATTACGGAAGGAAGGTGTCCGGGGCATGTTTTCTCTTGTCAGAGTGAAATCCCAGTCTGTTAGTAGACCGTGGCCGTTATGTATAACGATACTACGATCATTGATGTCTCCGTGCAATAAACCTGCATTTTTCCATGCATCCTGGTGAGCTACATTTGTAAATCATAAGTGATAAAGCACGAAGGAGAGAATACGAATATAACCCACCAGCCAAAGCTTGCTGAATCACAGTTGATAACTGAAGTGTATTCTCGTACGACTCAAGAGGCTTGCCTACTTCACGAACGACAAATCGCCCGTGGAAATACTTCTGAAGGTGTCCGTCGTTCTCGTGATTTACCGTCGTTTGCGCACTGCCTGAAACGTCGCTGGCTACGTATCCGCCACAGAGAAATGTGGGGATATTGCGAACGCCTGCCTCGATCAGCCTCGCATAAACAACGAATTCTGGAAGGCGTTCCAGACTATTAACATGCCAGAAGTCCTTCAGATGGACAAATTCTCCTGTCGTCACGTCTAGTGCAATAAAGCCTTTGCATCCTCGAAGGAATGGAGAGCGTCTTCCTTCGGACGACTGCCTGCGAACGAGGAAGTCTCGACAGCAACCCTTAGTAAGTGAAGTTTCCTCTCCGATATATGATAACCATCTTCTGCGAGCAGAGGAGGCGTCATCATCGCTCACTCTGAGCTTGTATATTGGCCAGTCGTCGTTAGTTGCCTGCTTGAGGTAACATTTCCAATCTGAGTCAGTGTCCGTCTTCGCAGCGACAGCATTATGCCACAGCCTCATCTCCGCTTCGGTAGCAAGTGTGGCCGTCGCGTCACATCCTAGCGCGGTGTCATCCATACGGCCAAGAGCATAGATGAAAGTCAGAAGTTTGTCGCCATCCTCGCGTAGGTCGATAGGTTCAGAAACGAGAGCACCGCTTCTATCCCAACGTATCAGCCGCGCATAGGAGCCGACGATGGTAGCGGAATATACGAAGCAGCGATGCTGGCGTAGCATTATCTCACCAGCAACTTGTGCCAACTCTTTTCGAGCTCTCGTCGCATTCTTTGTGTCAGGGAGGAAGTTGGGGTCGTCGATATCCATCGAGAAAGGGCTAAGAGATTCGTCGCCCTTCACGTCAATAAAGGCTTTCACAAAGTTCCATAACTTTCGACCAAACCACGCTTTCCTACTCAGTTCCACAGATGAAGCCGCCGAGCTATCCCGCAGCGGGCTTCCATCGCTTCTCTGTTGAAGCTCATGCGATCCTGGGTGCGCCCTGCGGTACAACGATAGATCGCATGTCCCTGTGAACGGTGGGTTGGTGGTATAAGTTGGCTCTGGACCTTCGAATTCCATATCAACGTTGGACCCATATCCAAGTCTGACTTCGCTACAAGAAGCAGATACGTCTGAAGTCTCGTGGTCCTGGTAGTATGCTGTATCCCGGACTATAAGCCCGCTTTGTTCCCCGTTGGAAAGTTCTGAGACGGCAAGATCTAGAGTGCGTTGTATGGCCCTACACTGCCCAAAGTGACGACATGAGATATATTCCAGAGATCGACAAGGGAATCTCACAAGAAGAGGATAGCGCAACACCTTTTTGCCACCTAATGTTGCGAATGCGAGGATTGATACTGCTTTTGCATCAAGTCGTACCTGTGCTGAATCATTCTCCAAGACGGTGCATTCATGCAAACCGCAGATGGAGGCAAATCGAAGGTATGTGACGTCTATCCAGTGATCCTGCATTGCCACGCTTTTCGACAAACTTATCAATTGCTGAACACTGTAGGGAACTTATAGATATGTGAATATAATGAAATAGACTCAAATAAAGATCAAGAAGGCTGAAGAGCTTACTTGTTATTGTAGATGTACGTCCGACATCGTGGAGAAGACCAAGATGGCGTCAGAGCCGACTTCGAGTTACAGTGGTGAATCGGAGTTTAAATATATTCGACGGAGCGTTTGCAGATCGTGAACACTCACGAGAAGGGGATGCAATTGACTGGTCCCTAGATTGAAACTGAATACCTGACCTAGGAAGGTGGTGCAGGGGTAGGGCAGGGCCATGCATGAGGGGAAAACGCTTAAATTTTCAAAACTAACTATTATACGCCCTGCAAAGCGTCCTTGTCCTTTTTGTCATCTGTAACCCAACCATCTTCTCTGCCCAGGACGTCCTCAAACACTCTCAAGATTCGCTCATGCGTTCTGAAAGGGCTCCGGGAGGCCGCAGCAGCGTATGCGGGGTTATGGATTGCGGTCTTGAGCAGGGTATTCAGCTGCTCTGTCGTCAAAATGTGGGGCAGCCTATAAGCACGCAGGTCACTTTCAGAGAAGACTCGGTCGTGTTCTCTTCCCATGAAAATAAGACTACTGAGAAGAGCGACGAAGTTCCGACTGGTTCTGCCATTCCCGAAGGCCAGCTCCGCTTCCAGTATCCCGAACGGCCTAGCTTTGACGAACGATCCCCTAACCAGGTTGGTTGACCCCTCTGTGTTAATCTCGTCGTAATTTTTCACCAGGGACCGGATGTCTTTCCGCCCGAGTCTATGGTCTTGAAAGCGTAAGGTGAGAATTACCAATACGTGTATGAAAGACTCCAAGTCGTCCGCTAGTTCGTACGGCTTCAGAGGTCGTGACGATAGTAGTCCAGATATATACCGCCATGTACCCTACGGCGATAGTAGTGAGCTAACTTAAATAGTTCGATAGACATTGGAGGATACTCACTACGCGATTGCGCATGGATGGCGTCCGTGGCATGTTTTCTCTTGTCAAAGTCAAATCCCAGTCTGTTAGTAGACCGCGACCGTTATGTATGACGATGCTGCGATCATTAATGTCTCCGTGCAGTAAACCTGCATTAGCCCAGGCATCCTGATGAGCTACAGGTGCGAGTAGAAAGATGTCAGCGAGTTAGCACGAAGGACTTCAAAGCATTTAACATACCAATCAGAGCTTGTCGGAACACAGTCGTCAACTGGAACGTATTCTCGTAGGACTCAATAGGCTTGCCTACTTCACGAACGACGAATCGCCCGTGAGTATAGCACTGAAGGTGACCGTCGAACTCGTGATTGAATGTCGTTTGAGCATTGCCTGAAACGTCACCTGGTATGTAGCCGCCACAGAGGAAAGTGGGGATGTTCCGGACGCCTGCTTCAACCAACCGGGCGTAGACAACGAATTCTGGGGGACATTCGAGATCATCAGCATACCAGAAGTCCTTCAAGTGCACAAAATCGCCTGTCGTCACGTCTAGCGCTATGAAACCTTTGCACCCTCGACGGAATGGGGAGCGTCTTCCTTCGGATGACGGCCTACCAACGAGGAAGTTTCGATGATTACCCAACGGAAGTGGTGTTCCCTCTCCGACATACGCTCGCCACCGTCTGCGAGCCGTGAACGCATCGTCATTGCTCACTTGGAGTCTGTATATTGGCCAATCGTCGTCAGTGGCTTGTTCGAGATGGTCCTTCCAATCCGCGTCAGCCACCAATTTGGCGGTGACAGCACTCTGCCAGAGCTTCATCTCTGTTTCGGTAGCAAGCGTGGCCGTCGGGTCGCATCCCAGCGCATGGTCGTCCATACGGCCGAGGGCATAGATAAATGCTAGCAGTTTATCACCGTCCTCGCGTAGGTTGATTGGTTCAGAAACGAGAGCACCGCTTCTATCCCAACGTATCAGCCGCGCGCAGTGTCCAACGATAGTGACGGAATATAGGAAGCAACGATGTTGGCGTAGCATGATTTCACCAGCAGCTTGTGTCAATTCTTTTAGAGCTCTCCTCCCATTCTTCGTGTCCGGGAGGAAGTTAGGATCGTCGATATCCATCGAGAAGGGGCTGTGAGACTCATCGCCTTTCACGTTGATGAAGGCTTTCACAGTATTCCATGACTTTCGACCAAGCCATGCTTTTCGGTTCAGGTCGTCGGATGAATTCGATAAGCCGTCCGGATACCGTTTTCCTTTGCGTGTCTGTTGGAACCCGTGCGATAACTGGCCAGACGGTGTCCTACGATACAATGATAGATCGCATGTCCCTGTGAACGATGGATTGGTGGTATAAGTTGGTTCTGGGCCTTCCGAAATCAGATCAACGGGGAAGGCATTTCTGACCTCGCTATAAGAAGCGGATGCGTCTGAAGTCTCGCAGTCCCGGTGGTACGCTGTATCCCTGACTATAAGACCGCTTGGTCCGCCGCAAGCTCCTGCTGAAGCCGCGAAATCTAGAGTACGTTGTATGGCCCTACACTGTCCGATATGCGATGTCATGAGAAAGCTTTCCCAGACTGATACTACAGCCATAGCTACTCACAAGAAGAGGATAGACCAACGCCTTTTTGCCACCTAATGTCGCGGACCGGAGGAGCGATGATGCTTCTGCATCAAATTGGACCTGTGCTGAGCTATGGTCCAGGAAAGTGCGTTCATGTAAACCGCAGATGGAGGCAAATCGAAGATAAGTGATGTCTATCCAGTGATCCTGCATGACTTCTTGGCAAACTTAGCGATTGCTGAACACTGTAGGGAACTTCTAGGTACGAGAATATGACTTAGTAGACTCGAGTCACAATTGAGAAGACGAAGAACTTACTTAGTATTGTAGATGTACGTCCAACATTGTGGTCAAAGACTAAGGTGGCGTCGAAACTTACAAGCAAAATCCACGTGGCGAACCGGAGTTTGAATATATTGGAACAGGCGTATGAGTCACCAGCACTGACTAGTACCAGCTATCGCGAGAAGGGAGAACGCAACTATCTTCTAGATTGAAATTGAATCCATGAGAGTGGTAGAGGAACGAAGGAAAACTTCATAAGGGAATGGGACGCCTATAATCTACATTACTTAGCGGATGGGTCTAACAGTCATGACATGCATCAGATATCCTTGGTATGTTCCTCAAGCCATTCCCACAGCTTCTTGCCTGTCGCAGGGTCTTGTGCCGCCTTGGGTGGCTTTCCCACACGTGCCCACGGGATCAAGAACTAAGCGAGAATGATCAAAGCTGAGTAAAGGATGAATGCGATACCGTAAGTAAGAAGAACTCACAGCTCCGTTCAACTCGAGCGCATGTGGATCCGTTCCTGCATACAGCTGCGTCAATGCACCGAATGGGGTTGGGTACAGTAGCAGCCCCTATTGTGTCATATGTTAGTCTAGTGAACACTTGCACGAACAGTTAGTGCCAGGACACCAAGATAGGACACGTACAACGAGGTATTCCTTGATCCCTGAGAGAGTGCGTTGGAGCTCTGACGAGATATTGCCTGGTTTCTCCGAATGAATAATGTGAGATAGTACCGTTTACTTAACATGGATGTACATACCTGGGTTGACGGCGATTGCAACGATACCTTGGTCACCGTACCGTCTAGCCACTTCATTCGACACAACGAGATTACCCTGAAAACACAGACATCGAGTCTACATAAGCCAGAAGTTCAAAGACCAACCGACGAACACTTACGTGTTTGCTTCTGAGATATAACGTATCTGATCCCGTCTTTCTCCTCTGCGGCGTGTCCTCGATCGTGTCCCAATGGATGGTGTCGAGATACGCTCCATACGACGAGGTGGTGATTACTCGAGCCTTTTGAGTCGGGTCTTCTTTGGCTACGGCCAGAAGAGCGGGCAAGAGAAGCTCGGTGAAGTACCAGTGACCTGTAGTAACATCGTGAAGATTTAGTTAAGTAAATCACTAGCAAGGTCGGAGAAACGAACCAATCACGTTCACACCGAACTGTAAATCAAACCCTTGTGCGGTGACCTGCTCTATTGGTGGCTCCATCAAGCCTCTGTTGGATGCCAGGTATCAGTGTGTCGTGCGATGAGAGATGTCTCATTAGTAAGGATACTAACGCATTGTTTAATAGTATATGTAACTTTTTCTCCTTCCTATTTCATGTAAGATGTCTTCTTCTTGCATATAGTAACTAGTAGACTCACTGCAAGAACTCCTCTGCACTTGCTTTCACACTTTTCAAGTCTGAAAGATCGAGCGAGAGGAACAAGGCTTCATTTCCCGTTTCTTTCTTGAGCTGTTCTATCGCGGAGAGAGACTTCTCCTTGTTTCTCGTAGCAATGTACACTTTCGCGTTCTTCAACAAAAGAGCCTAGCGTCTTAAGTAAGTACCCGTGATAACTTGGCATAGATTATCAGATAACAGAAGTGCGAATGCATACTTTGACTGTCTCCTTCCCTATTCCAGCATTTCCTCCTGCAATATATGTGATGAGTACATCGATCGGACAGAAAGAGACGTTGAATCGACGAGCCAGCTAGAAAAATACGCACCAGTGACGATCACGACTTTCCCAGTTAAGTCAGGTATGTCGTTTACTCCCCACTTTGGTTTCGGAGGGAACGACTGCTGGATGAAAATAGAGAAAGCCCCTCCCATTGTAGTTCACTTGGAAATGTTAGGGATATGTTAGCTGGGTCTGCTATCGCAGTACTGGTGTGATCAGTGTTCTCCCCTTCGTCCAACTATTATATATGCCATCCCACAAAGCCACAAGGCGAGTTGCAAGACTACTGCTGCGCGCACGTACGTCAGTCCGCCATCTAGAAGAATGTTCGATACCCGCTGTAACCCGTTCTGCGTGCGATATGGCAGGTGAAACTAACCTCACTCCTCCCTTTTCGGTGATGGGAGGATCGCTGAGCCTGCGGAAGGTCTGCATGACATTTTTAGTCGGCCCGTAGATGGGCCACAGTAAGCGCATCTCTCGTGAGCAAGACAGTTTGGGTTTCTCACTGTCAGTGCACACTGCGTACACACAACGTCAACATGTACACTCGAAGCCTAAGACAGTGCTGAACAATATTCAAGTTTGAGGTACCTGCAGGTGATGTGTAAGTATGCAACTCAAACGAAGTAAGCGTAAGTACCTGAAGGTTCTGAGAGCCGCAACACTTACTTGTTATTGTACACAAACGTCCCTCTCTACGTTTATGACCAAGGTGTTGTCACGGTCGAAAACAAGCTCTCGGATGCGGCCCAGTGGTGAGTTAGACAAACGAACCACGTGGAGTTTGCATCGGATCAGTTTCCGCGGGTGACCGGGGGGTCACTCCAAGGTCACCTTGACATTCGACCTCCATGTCCTCAAAGTTTATGCAAGCTCACTGGCGATTATTCTTCTCGAGTCCCTTCTGGTTCTACTGGCAAATAGGAGGGCAAGAATTCGAATATGGCTAAGACCACTCAACCGGGAATGACTTTGGCTGAAGCACTGGCAGAGTTTTCTCGGAAGCTGGCCATGGATCATGACACAACGACTTTGCGAAGACAAGTGTCGATATCTAGGCTACCCGCATCTTCTCTATGAATATGCGAGTACGCCTCTTCGGGTGCAGCTCTTGGTGCGGTCGCCTGTGTACAAAAATCCTCTGTGAACTCGTAGATCTGACTCTCCGCCGATGTTTCCATTCTCGACTGGAACCAAACAACGCGTCGCCGCGATCGTACCTGGGCTGACGACTTGTTTGGCTTGCCTTATGTCAGCCATGGTGGTTGGATTTCTATAAAGCTACCCCCGTCGTCGCAATTCAACTCACTGCTCTTTCCTCTCTTCCACCACCATCCCTCTCCTTGACTGCCTCTGTTTGCACCCTCTAGGGCTCGCAAGTCACAATGAGTCGACGTCTGTATCACACACAGTCTCTCTGCTACACCATATGTCACCCTGGCCTTCATCCCTCGTCGTCACTGTCGTCCCTCCGTTGCTCGTCGTCTGCGGTGGTGCCCTCCGCGCCGTAACAGGCCTTCAACCTTCCGATATCCGGCAGTAGCCTACCATCCACCACCTCTCATGGCATTCACCAGTACTTGAAAGCCCTGCACACCCTTCGACACACAAGATCTACCCCCGTACTCGATCAACACTGTCCTACTTCGGTGAGTATTCGAGTTCGTTTGTGACTTACGTTGGTGGCTGACCATTCTCCCCGCAGACTTTGTTGCAGCTTAGACGGCGACTCGCCCATCTAGAAGGCATAAAGGCAGACATGGGCACGCACATCCGCGGCCTCCTTCGTTGCCATATCCTTCTCCTTCCTCCGCCTTCCTCCTCTGACTCCTTCCCTCCAGGGATTAGAGGGGAATGGACATAAGATTGATGGAAACTAGGCTGCGAAGAAAATGCAGAAATGGGTGGCGGCTTGACATACTTTCGTATTCAAGTTGCCGATGTGATGGTGGAGGTGTTGAAAGAGGATCATTTCTGTTATTATGTACTACGAAGCTGCGAAGAAAATGCAGTCAATAGGTGGCAGCCTTGGGTATGACGTGAGGGAGAGTTCCCGTCCGTGCTGCGTAGTTTTAGAGCGGGTGGTTCTGTTGCTAGTAAACCGATCTGTCTGGTTATAAATTCGTTTTCGTACTTGACGCGAAATCGATGTCGGTTCTGCTGCAATACTCGTGTAAACATGCCGTGACTTCGACTCAAGCGGCATCTGGTCTCAGATTCATGACAGTGAAGGGACACTGTGTACGGCCGAGTCCGTTTACGTACACTTGCTTCGCATTATGTGGCAATATTGGTGCATATGATACAAAATACATCTACTGCTTGAAAACAGTCGTCGTGGTGTCTTCGCTACTGGAAGTGATATAGCTGGCGATTATAGATCCTGCGCCGGTGCTCCCAGGCTGTTTTCTCCGTTTTTGCGGTAAACTGATCTTGGCCTATTCACCCATAGGTGTAAGTATTGTACATTATTTTCTTTTGATCCTGCGCCATTTGTGGTCAACTTCTATCATGCATGGTGACACCGAAAGAAGTGGTGTGACTAAGTGTCGTTCGCCGTCGAGCTAATGATCGAGGACTTTGGGGGCAAAGCAACGGTAGACCCGCCAAATATCTCGAGGATAGGTAACTCGAGAACTATTTCCTGTAATTACGGTGGGTTAGTATTTAAAAATCCATCAACAATTGAGACGTCGTATCCTAAATGCGCTGTCACTTACATGGGGACACAGCGTGCTGAGGTGAGGTTTAGGGGGGATAATTTCCGATCCATCCCCACGCGGTGTGAGTTGACTGTAACGCTCCATGAGCCACTTGAGTTTTTTGCTATATTCGATATTGTCCATCAGTATCGATGCTTATGGGGGGAGCAATTCACTCACGAGACGTTATTCAGAAGTTGTTCGTGGGTTTGTGACATATTTTCGCCTGTTCAGCCCCAAGTTAGCTGTCATCGCCGGCTCTGCTTAGCTAAATTTAGGGCATACATATGCATTGAATCAAGAGCTAAAAGGTGGTAGTGGCGTGAGCAACGCTACATAGAAATGAGGTGATGTCACGTACTTTGACAAAGAGGCCTCCGCTCTTAACATTATATGTAGACTGCGCATCTTTGCACGCAGACCAGCATATCTAGCATATTTTAGTTAATAGAAGATCATACCTGTGGAAGAACAGAGCACGAACAACGTTGGGGATGGAAAATGTACTCTTCGTTGTCTGCTTCTCGCACAAGTCAACGGCAGCGGATTTTAGGCTTCGTTCGGCACCACGATAGTAGCTTTGTTTTCGATCTGGTAAGCTTAGGATTAATGCAACTCGGATAATAGACATTGTCTATAACACACCCTCAACATGGAAATTCTTGCTTCGAAGCATATGATCAGAATGCCCGTAGGGCAAATCTTTGTTTCGCGCACGTTGGTCGAGTTCATAACTTTAGAGACTGGTGTAGAAGATACCTGCTATAGTACCGGAATGACAACAGTCCGCGATCAACTACACTTCAATGGTTAGGTATGCGGTGTCATGAAGGTAGTTCCTAGACACGCACCACTAGGGTGACCCCAGCAGGAAGGCTATCAATCAAGATCTTTTTGATGTCCTGTATGTACAGATCTCTAGCATTGGAAGAGAGTTACTGAGAAATGTGCTCACATCGTCCCGAATAAAGTTTTCGATGTTGTCATCTGAGTGAAATTCTACATCCATCGGCCAAAATACTTGATAAAGTAAGCCGGTAAAGTTGAGAAACAGCACCTTATCCTCCGGACAGCCAGCTCACCTTCGTCCTTATCGTCCTTTTCCAGGCCTGGCACTAAGCATGGAACTTGTGAACCGTGACCGCTAACTAACGAGAGTTACGAGGCGATTAGAAACGTACTACCGATATCGACTAATAACCCAATCTTACCATGGCAGACGAGATAGTCACCAGGCCTAGCATCATCGACCAGATCGTGCATCGCCTTTATCTAATGCAAGATAGACTCAGCCATTCGCGGACATGCTATAGACAAAAAGCCTCCATACTATATTATGCCGGGTCGGATGGAAGTTCTGCGGGCCGATACAGTCTTTCAAAACCGTGACATTCTCTTTCGCGTACCCAAACTTGGCTACAGCAGCAACGATAATGGTCAGCTCGGTAGGGTCAACGAAGTTATGTGAAATAGACGTACTGGTGAGAAGTGTGACAATGCGGTCAGCATCATCGTGCGCATGGTCAAGCTCCAGCACAGGATTTCCGAGATTGGTGTAGCGGATTGCGATAGATAATGCCCTTCTGTTGGGCTTGGTGCTAGCACCGCGAGAGACTACTGGTGGATAACCCATTGTGAGGAGGAGCTTGGAAATGGGAGTGCATGCACCGGCCGACTCTCTATATAAGGATGTACAGTGCGATCTGGCAGCGAATGAGTTTCACCTGAGATATGCTCGGCTGCGAACTGTACGGCTGGGTTTGTCAAGCGGCGCGCGTTATCCACCGACAGCTTAGTACAGCGTTCAGGTGGTTTAGGCTGGGAAGACTCTGCTTTGAGAAGCCGCTTTTCACTCATGCCCGGTGTTGAACGCTCGTGAGTCAATACTGTTGCCAGGATGCTAAGGTCACCCAGAGTTTTCTTTCCGACGTCGAGTTACCTTCTACAAACAGCGAAGATCTGTGCGTGCGCCTTTTTATGCAGTTGAAACGACATCAAGGCGTTCATTGACAAGGGTCCTTTAGGGGCAAATCTGCGAAGCTGATGTACGTTGGAATACTATCAAAGATATGGCCCGAGAAGTTAAACAGACTTCCACGATAATGAGATTGAAACCCACGGGTATTACACCCCTGGCGGAATTTTGACTCACCCTGCAGGATATCCAAAGGCAGAATGACAGACTTGTGTTTCGTACCTACAATTCGTGCGATGAGCATCGGGATAGTTGAATTTGAACACCAGCTTAACTTTCTTATCGGAAACCTTGTGTTAGTTCAGTTCAGGGGCATGAGGTATCATTGGTCACCTGGGGATGGGAATGGCTTGAGATCATTTGACATCTCACTGAACTTAAAAGTACGTACTATCATCTACAAGTTCAAGGGCTCCAACTGAGGAAGTCGGAGGTGCTAGCACTAGAAAGCAGGTTAGGGAGTTGAAGTGCCGGTGTGAAATAGTTTCTGGGGCATTTACCGTGATGGTCTGCGACGTCGCGGTGTATGTAAAGGTAATTCGGCTCTGGACATTTCATATAGACGTCGTGCGAAGGAGACTTTCAAACCTAGGGCTGCGACGGTGCCTGTGGATCAGTCTGTTGACCGACGGTAACTGCGGTACACAGCGTTCCTGGCCACCACAGCTGTCCTATCCGCCGAACTATATCGCAGCTGCTTCAAGGTTAACGACGTTTTTATTTCCCCACACCGGCCAACCTGGTAACTAAATGAGCGATAAGGAAGCGGTTTATTGAGCGGTACTCACGAGAAGAGGACACGCCAATGCCGCCGTCAGTAAAGCTAATAGAGGCTCAATGAGGGGCCAGACAAGTGCTGAGTAGTCCTGCAGCGCGGGTTACTCGCTCAGGTCGCAGACGAAAGCGAAGATAGAGACTGTTCACGTCTGCCCAGTCATTTGGTGTCGGTTCCTGATATCATAACCTAGTAAATATGTGACATAAAACAAACGCGAGTCGCGTAGTATTAGACATGAAACGATAAAAGACATACCAGTACTGACAGCATAGGGTTCATTGCAGTCGGACAGCTCTGATCCCACTAACGCCCCTCTATTGATCAATGCCTACAGACAGTCAATATGCTCTTGGTAGAGAAAAGGCCAATAACCAGGATTGCCTCTCAGGTTGACCGCAGAAGTGTTTTACTTGCCCCTTGGTAAGGCGGACGTGATCCACGTTGCATCAAGTAACTTGAAGAACCGCCAACGATAGCGGTGCAATCTGGTTCGACCGTGAAACTAGCCTGAGTCTAAGTCAGCGGTAACACATGTAAAGGAGCAGATATACTCACTCGTCCGGTACTCATTCGTATTTCAGGCCCCCCCGGACTGGTCGAGGTGACTGAAAAGTGGAAAACTCGGCGCCATCATGCGAACTTGGAGGACCCACGTGGCAAGAGAGCCAAAGACTCGGATCACTCTTAAGCTTCCTCTCGGACTCTCGCCTTCATATCCTTTTCTTCACCACATAAATATGGCCCACGCTCTAAATTCAAAAGCCTGTCTTCAGGTGATAACGTGCCTAATGAACAACGATAAAATCATCCCTTCAGGAACACCAAAGGACACACTGAACGCGGAACTCGCAATGTGAGACACGCCGTCATACGAAGTCCGCCACTCAGGCCTTTACATACAAACTACAAGATAATTACTTGGGTAGGGTGGCCCTTGAACGTTTGAACAGCACGTCTGTAACCGATTGAGCAGCTTTACAATAGTAACTGGTGCGTGTGCGAGAAGAGGGTTGCTGTACGATGGCTGACTTCGCACTTCATCAGTTGCCCAGTTTCAATCTGGACTGGTGCCAAACAACGCGTCGTCGCGGTTGGATTTGGGCTGACGAGTTGTTTGGCTCACGTTATGTCAGCCGACGTGGTTAGATTTCTATAAAGCTCGCCCTGTCGTCGCAAGTTGAACCTCATGCTCTTTCCTCTCTTCCACCACCATTCCTTCTCTCGACTGCCTCCGTCTATGCCCTCTCGGGCTCGCAAGTCACTGCGCAAGTCAACGGTTCTGTCGCTACAGTCTATCCGCTCTGTCTCATGTCTCTAGTCTTCGTCCCTTGTCGTCGTCGGCCCCATGTTGCTCGTTGGTCGTGGCGCCCTCCGCGTCATGTTCTGGCCTGCAACCTCCCTATATCCGACGCCACCTGCCCTACACAATTCTTCACGGCGATGACTGGGACCTGACAACCCTATATACCTTTCGACGCACAAGATCGACACCAACACTCGATCAACACTGTGCTTCTTCGGTGAGTAATCGAGCACGTTTATGATTCACGCTGGTGGCTGACTATCTTTCATGCAGACTTTGTTGCAGTTTAGACGACAACTCGTCCGTGGTAGAGGGCGTAACGAGACATAGACACGCACATCCGCGGCTCCTTACCCCTCCGTCCTTCTCCTTCCCCTACCTCCCTCCAGAGGTCAGAAAGGGATAAACATAAAATAGATGGAAACCAGGCTGCGAAGAAAATGCAGACACGGGTGCCGGCTTGACATACTTTCGTATTCAAGTCGCCGATGACGGCGGAGGTGTTGAAAGAGGATCGTTATTCATTACTACGAAGCTGCGAAGAAAATGCAGCCGATAGGTGGCGGCCTTGGGTATGACGTGAGGGAGAGTTCCCGTCCGTGCTGCGTAGTTTTAGAGCGGATAGTTCTGTTGCTAGTAAACCGATCTGTCCGGTTCTTATGTCGTGCTTCACGCGAATCCGATGTCAGTTCTGTTGCAACTTTCTCGTGTGCTCGATTGGGCTCCGATTCCATGCGGTCGTTACGTACACTACAAGTCGACCTCTCCATACCCCGCCTAAATCACTTCGGACAACTGCCTTTGCCCTGGGTCTATTCTTCAAGTTGTAAGTCGTGCAGTCGACGGAAAAAGTCCTGGTGGCCTCTATCCATTTCCAACCAGCCGCAATCTTTAGAGAGAGCTTCTTCGAAAGCTCCGAGAACGGGCTCGTGCGAGTTGAAGGGGCTTTGCGCAGCCACGGTAGCATAAGCTGGGTTCGTGGGAGGCTTCATAGTGTTTATGACGACAGTTGTGTTTGCCTCTGAGGCAGCATAAAGATAAACCTCTTCCGCAGAGAATAGCCGTTCATGCTCCATACCCAGGAGCAACAGCTGCCTGAGCAACGCGTTGAAGTTAGGACTGGTACTGTCTGGCCTGGAATACCAAGCGCTGATTCCTATACCGAAGATGAACCCCTTGCATATGTGGCCTTTGTAGATGTTGTAGGGGCGAAGCCTTTTGATCTCGTCGTAGTAATCAAGGATGTAGACTAACATATCAGGGGGTTCCCGGTGTTTCTGGAATCGCATTATGAGGATGGTCAGAACGTGGATGAAGGACTGGAGGTCGTCGGCCATTTCGTAGGGTTTCAAGGGATAGTTGCATAGTAGACCAGACACGTATCGCCATGTGCCCTAAGTTCTTCATGAGAGACCTCCCAGCAACAGAACATGTTCAGACCAACACTCACCGTGCGGTATTTGAAAGCAGGAACTAGTGGTAATTGGTGTTTTGCCTTTGCGAACCACGACCATCGTGAATGACAATGCTATGGTCGCTCATGTCTCCGTGCAATAGGTCTGCATTCTCCCATGCGCATCTATGAGCTTTGTGAAATGCGCGACGTAAGTATTCAGATTTATGGCGGCATACAGATAGTAGGGCATACCGGTTAAGGCGTCTCGGAAAACCGTTGTCAACTCGTGAGCGTTCGCATACGTCTCAAGTGGCCTGGTGACTTCGCAAACCACGAACCTTCCATGCCTGTACTTCGGCAGCCTCTGGTCAAATTCATGAGCTATCGTGACCTGGCCAATGCCGGAGATATCACCACCGCAGAGGAAGGTAGGAATGTTCGGCACGTCTGCTTCAATGAGCTTCGCGTAGATAGAGAATTCCGGCAGCTGATCAGGGTCCTCAAGGTGCCAGAAATCCTTCAAATCCACGAACTCCTGAGTCGCAACATCTAACGCGACAAGTCGTTTGCATCCTCTCCCTATTGGGGATCGTCTTCCTTCGAGAAACTGCTTGCATACGAGAAATTCTCGAGATGCGGACAAGGGAAGCGGGGTTTTGTTACCAATGTGTTCCAGCCACCTCTTGTGAGCTCTCGAGGGGTTGTCACTGCTGAGCTGAAGCTTGTAAAGAGGCCAATCATCTGCCGTGGCTTGTTCAAGACACTCCTTCCACCGGTCGGGGTCAGCATCCAGCTTCAGGGAGGCTACATCATTCCACATTCTCCTCTCGGCTTCCGTAGCAAAGATAGCCGTAGGGTCACATCCCAAGGCCTGATCGCTCATGCGTCCGAGGGCGTAGATAAAAGAGAGGAACTTCGCGCCCTCCTGATGCATGTCGAAAGGTTCAGAGACTAGAGCACCACCTCTATCCCAGTAAATCAGCCGGACTCGAGATCGAACAATGACCACAGAGTACAGGAAGAGGCGATGCTGTCGACGCATGATCTCGCCGACACATTGCACTAGCTGCCCTCTAGCCTTCCGTGCAGTCTTCGTGCTCAGAAGGAAATGAGGTTCGCCAGTGTCCATCGAGAAGGGGCGGAGAAACCTATCGTTCTTGACGTCGATGAACGCCATTACTGAGTGCCACAGCTTTTGGCCAAGCCATCCTTTCCTGTTCGTCACGTCCGATATTTTTGCAGACATCGCCGAGTTCCTTTGCCCTCGGTATCTCTTTCTCAGCGCAGAAGGCACGACTTTACGGTAGAGAGCTAGATCGCACATCTTCGAGATGGGCTGGTTGGTAGCATAAGTGGGTTCCGGACTTTCCACGTCGATGACAGTGCCCGAAGATCCACGACATCTCAAAGAGGGATTGGAAACATCATAGTGGTATGCAGTGTCCCTTACGAACAATCCTGTGTCCGCACTGCGATTCGTCTCAGGATGCGAATCGGCCGCTAGGTTAAGCGTGTGTTGTATCACTTCACACTAGAGAGCATTGTGTTAGTGAGTTTCATATGGTGCAGTACACATCGTATGCTTACGAGAGTTGGGTACACAGATGCCTTCTTACCCGCCAGCGTCGCTGTATTCAGACGCAGCAGTAAGCCATCATCGAAAATCGAACTGGTCGGGAAGTACTCCTTCAGACCACGGACCGCGAGAAAGTGTTCATAGGATATTTCCACCCAGTGGTTTTGCATTCAAGGCGCGACAATAATCTGTATACTATCAAGCGTATGAGCTTCCTCAGCCCAAAATACACTGTTGATGTTGGGGGAGTCCCTCTGGCAGAGGCGACGACGACAATGGTTCACAAACGTACGCCTGAGTCAGCGTGGCCGCAAGCAAAGAAACAGGATGTATTTGCTTACTCGTAACGATTTAAACCTTAGGTTGTAAGCTTTAAGTAGTCAAGGTGAGAGCTGGCATGTAGTGCGTAAGCTAAGAGCATGTATACGATCACTGCGCCCACGTGGCTAAGCACAGTAGACTCGGGTCACTCTTTGCACCTGCCTTCATCTCCTTCGTTTCAATACTAGCAGTAACCATGTATTACGCTCTCAAATACACCTACATGGGACAGTATAGGCTATTGTTATTACTCTAGGGACCAAACGGTCATACCCAACTTTGCAGAGTTCTCGCCATGGGGCATTCTGTAATGGGTACTTATATTCGCGTCTCATTGGTAATCGTTGAAGGTGGCTCCTTCGGGGGTGCAGTCCTTGAAGCTACACACCTAGGAACAACGAAGAGACTTCGAAGATGGTAACTAGTGCGTGCGCGTAAAGAGGCTTGCAGCCGGGTTGAAAACGGCTGACTCTGTACTTCTCCAGCCGCACCGTTTCAATCTCGACCGATGCCAAACAACGCGTCGTCGCGGTTGAACATGGGCTGACGGATTGTTTGGCCTCCCTTATGTCAGCCGTGGTGGTTGGATTTCTATAAAATCCCCCTCGTCCTCGCAATTCAACCTCACCGCTCTTTCCTCTCTTCCACCACCATCCCTCCTCTCGACTGCCTCCTGCTGTGCCCTCTAGGGCTCGCAAGTCACAGCGAGTCGACGTCTATGTCACCGATAGTCCACCCGTTACGCCTTATGTCTCTCTAGCCTTCGTTCTCCGTCGTCGTTGTCGATCCCAGTTGCTCATCGTCCGTCGTGGCGCCCACCGCGCCGTGACCTAGCCTTCAACCTTCCAATATCCACTACAGGCCTACCCTCCCTACCCTCTACCACTCCTCATGACACTCACCAGCACCTGAAAGCCCTATGTACCCTTCGACACATACCTATGCCTATACTCGATCAACACCATCCGTCTCTCATCCAAACCACTCCTCACATCCCACTTGTCGGTCCCTCTCCGCCGAGGGTCGTCAAGGGCGCGGACGAACGGGAACAGCTTACCTTGTCAGCCGCTGTACGCTCCTTGTTATGCAATGCTTGGAGTGGCGTCTCTCGTTGTTCTCCAGAGGTTGTCTTTGGACATGGTTGAGTTCTTCGGTGAGCACACCAGTTCGTCTGTGGTCTACATTAGTGGCTGACAGTCGACCAGCAGGCACTATGGTCTATGTTCTCCAACACCACTCGTCTCTTCCATCCGAAACACACCTCACATCCCACTTGTCGCATCCTCTCCGCCGAGGGTCGTCAAGGGCGCGGACGAACAGGAACGATGCATCATGTCAGCCATGCTCCTTGTTATGCAATGCTTGGAGTAGCGTCTTTAATCGTTCCTCAGAGGTTGTCTTTAGACACTCGAGTCTCCCTCCTCAGTTGTTTGGATCATTGGGTAAGCAATTCGGTTCGTTGTGATTCACACTGGTGGCTGACAGTTTGTTAGGCGCTATAGTCTCTGTTCTCCCTGGGCATTCTCTTGCTGGCTGTGTCTCCCTTCTCCGCTTCTCTCACCACCTTCACTTGGTTTCTCACTGGATATCTGGAACTGGCTCGCTACACAACAAATAACAACTCACTCTCGACGACATCTCTCGACACTGGCTCTGACATACAACATCTGGCGACTACATGTGATCCTCATGCTAGTCGCCCTCTCTGGACTTCTCTCTCTCGGCGACATCATCACTAGCTCTCCTCTCCGACGCATCTCGAACGACCTTCTTAGCCTTCCGAGGACGAAACCACACAGGACTCAAGAATACCCACGCGACATCATGAACCGGGTCACCGACCATCGAATCACCCCCACTCACACGCCGACTACACGTCTAGTCACTGGCAACCGACACACGTCCGATTCTCCCCAGCTGTACATTGTTGGCTCCCTTGTGGGCCATGGGTAACTGCAGTATGAGATGGACCGCTCGACTTGCTTTGGGCGTTTGTGGGGTCAATTCGACTGTCACCGACTTGGGTTCTAACTCGACGACCGACAGACACGAAGGACGCATGCCTCTTCTACCCAGCTGTACATTGTTGACTCCGCCTGCGGGATCATGGGTAACTGCAGCATTAGGGGGGATCAACATGCTAGATTGTGTTCTGTGGACGTCGAGGGCATTTGTTGCGTTTCAATGGTACTTCTTGGCTCACTTTGGCTTCGTCTTCTTCTGGTCATGTTCGTCGTTCTATTTGTAATGGTGAGAAAATTCTTTGCCTTCTACCTCACGCATAGCCTGATGATCGACCTACAGGTTAGGTGCTAGTCTTGACGTTCTCTCACTGGTCGTCTTACGTTCCCGAAAAGGACGCGGCGGTCGCTATCGAGAATGGGATCTTGGTCTCAATGAAGATACACGAAAGAAAAAGCGTTCATGCGCGGTCCACCCCCTTCTCTTTCTTCTCTCCCCCCTCTCCCCCTCTCCTGCATCCGTTCCCTCACCCCCCAAAAGCGAACACACCGTGGTGTTGCACCCCCCAGAAAACTCGAAAAACGATGGCGGCAGACTCAGGCTTAGTATCATGTAGGAAGCGCGAAATATGGTTGGTCTTGTCGGAAAGCGGACGGACGATCTTTTCTTGCTGGGCGTCGCTGGCGGCGCTCGGGTGGACTTGAAGGGGTCTGATGTTTGTGGGATGATGATTCTGGTCTTTATGTCGTGTCTGTATACTGCTTGAATTCAATGCTTGTTATGCTGCATCTATAGTGAGAGTCTGACACGTCCCAACATTGGACGATGGCCATAACGCTCGGAGTTACATGTTTCGCTTGTTTATCTATGCCTCGGGAGTTGCAACCCGCCCTCGAGCAACTCTACCCTCTAGTCTAGCACGCCTCCACCGTCTATAGTGATGATCTGGCCTTGAAAGTTGTTCATAAAGGTACTGTCAGTTAAGATAGTGCAGTGAGCTTATAACTACACGTACCATTAATGAAGTGAGATTCCGGACGACTCAAATACGACACGAGCCCTGCCACCACGGAGGGACTGGCTGTCTTTGCACCTATGGGCTATGTGGCGAGATACCTCGTGTCGATAGGATATCACCAGCACACATCGAAAACGACGTACCGATTGCTTTACTAGGTCCTTGTTCACTTCTGTAACTACAACAATGGATGCCGTCAGCCTTATGCTATTTGATTCGATACAATATGTGCTTACCCATTGGGGTGTCTATAAACCCTGGAGCGTATGCGTTCACTGTGATGTTGTGTTCTTTCATCTCTTGAGCTATAATCCGTTGAGTATACGTGTGCGCGTGTCTGACAAAAGTAATATGGACGTACACAGCGAATGCGTGAGGCCTCTGACCGCGAACTTCGATGCACTATATGCTCCTGCACCTGGGAATCCTGCGAGCAACGTTGAGCAAGACGTTTTGTATCGATAAATCTAGTGGTACCATGCTTCCCAGCCACAGAACATGCGCCTAACGGCCAGGCAACGCGTGAGCTCATATTGCGAACGTACGATATAAGACTCAAAACCATACCGATAATTCTGCCTCCTCGGCCTTGCTTGATCATTTGTATCGCAGCGTACTTGTAGCACAGTAGCACACCAGTAGTATTGATCGCGAACACTCTGTTCCAATCTTCTACAGACACTGAATCGCGACTTCAGTAGATATGCATGCGAATTATAAGGAGTATGCCTACGTTCAATGACACTTCCGACATGCATGATGCCTGCGTTAGCCACCATCTACAGCCATAAGACATTCAAGCAGTTCAGCCGTGATCTATACTATTAGGTACGTACCACATCAAGTCCGCCGAGCTTTTCGACGGTCTCCTTAATCGCGCTCTTTACCGAATCTTCATTTGTGACGTCGCCCACGAACCACAGTGCACGTCGACCGAGCTCCGTAATCCTCGTTGTAACACCTTTCATTAGGTCTTCTTTGCCTTTGACGTCAAGAATGGCGACGTCCAGACCATCTTGTGCCAGCCCGAAAGCGATAGCTTCTCCGATTCCTTGAGCACCGCCTGTTATAAGGGTAACGCGCCTAGCTGAGGACATGGTCGTGCAAGGGTGTTGACTCTATCAATCGACCCGCTACTGTTCGAGAAGATATATTGTCCTAGACGGTGTGAATAAACGGAGTATATCAGGGCGGTAGAACATCACAGTGCAGTTACTCATAGAGTAAGTTACGTAGGCCATCCTGAGACCTGAGAGCTGCCCGAGAGATGGCCCGAGACACCACATATCATCGTGCTGATACAGTGCTTTGCTAGTCGTAAGACTACAGTAATTTACACACACTTATCTGCACATATGAGTCAACTGGCTCTTGCCCGGCGGCCGACGAAGTCTCGCTGCCTCATTCTTCGGGATCAACCACGTAGGTCGAAGTGAAGCGACGTCAAAGTGTTATCATGACGATTAAATGCCTCAGTCCCTGCGTAGCTTGATTAGTTTAAATTCAGTAAGAGTCAGGTGTGCCTATACCTGTGAATAGGACGTTGGTGTTTATACGTCCGGACTCGGAGGGTGACTAGTTAACTCGTGATTAATTGATGTTCGCAACGGTACCGAAGGCTTTCACAACTTGGCACGTATTTTTGAAGAAAGCTTATTATGCTCTGCCGGCGCTGTTACATAAGTACGCTGTTCGTTCTTTGACGGTTTGAAACAAAGTCGCGAACATTATTCGAAATTTCGAATGCCGGTGTAAGTTGTAGTTGCCAGCGGCTGATATCGGATCGAGATCACCGGGAGATTCAGGACCAATAGCAATGGGCATAGATTAGATAACAGAGACTCCAGGGTCAACTACTCTCGATTACTTAGCCGTACGCTTGCTACTCGAATATTTACGAAGGCGGATGGGCTCGTAGACATAACATTGAGTACCCAAAGTATATAATATACAGAGATATAAGTGGAAGGTCTGCATATTTCGCCAGCCTGAGCATGATTAACAACTCCCTGCCGATTGCTGAAAGCGACAACATCTCTACTGGTATATCCAGCCACCGTCGACACCAATAATTTGACCTTGATATACGTTAGATTAATTTGTGTATTCTGTAACCCAGAGATAGCCATACCGTTGACAAAGTACGAATTTGGCTGTACCAAGTAGGCCACAAGGTCAGCTACAACTGTAGGCTGTGCGATTTGTTGGCCAGAGATCTTAGGATTTGTCCGTCGGTTAGCTATGCTTCCCAGCAATAAGTAGTCCCACGTACCGAGACTCCTGCGTTTCCGCTCGCTTTCGATGTGGCCACTGCCATGCGTCGTCAGTTCACAGTCAATATTGCTAGGAGTTCGACTTACACATGGGAGTGTCGATGAGGCCTGGTGCGTATGCATTCACTGTGATGTTATAAGGTTTCATTTCCTGTGCTGCGAAGTTTATTGGTAAGACATGTGCATGGTATACGTAAGACAGCCACATACAGAACGCATGGGTTAATCCTCTGACAGCGAATTTCGATGCACTATATGCAGCAGCAGTTGGGAAACCTGGAATGTATTCAGCAAGGTTATCAGCTCAAGCTGCCATTGACGACGCGTACCTTGTCTTCCTGTGATGGAGCATGCACCTTCAGGTATCACAGGTATCATTCAGTAAAGACTCTGAACCATGTTCGTACAAACTTACCAATAATACGGCCACCACGACCCTGTTTGATCATCTGAATACCAGCGTGCTTATACGACAGCATAACACCGGTTGCATTGATAGCAAGAACATCATTCCATTCCTCCAATGTCACTGCAGTCCGAGCGTAATTCAGCCCGGCATAAGAGCCAACGCGGACAAACTGATTGAACCTACTTACTTTCTATCACGGGCTTGCGGTGCCTAATACCAGCATTGGCAACCATCTGTCGCAGCATCCTTGGATGAGTTACCAGTGGCCACACCCTAGATCAGATGCATAGAGCGTGCGTACAACGTCCAAACTTCCCAACTCCTCAACCGTCTTCGCAATCGCGTTTTTGATGGACTCCTCGTTGGTGACATCCCCAACAAACCATACCGCCTTTCTTCCGCTGTCAGTGATCTTCTTCGTAACTTCTTTGAGGAGTTCATCTTTGCCCGCAATATCAAAGATAGCTATATCGAGTCCGTCTTGCGCGAGACGCAACGCGATGGATTCTCCGATACCTTGGGCACCACCAGTGATGAACGCAACACGTGCTGAAGACATTGTGTCAAAGGATAGGGCACAGCGGGGTAGGAGAGCGGCGCTAGGGTGCTCCCTACTCACCGTCGTTGAAGTCTTATATATACTATCCCTGAAACACGGTGGGAACAGCTTCATTAGAATGGTACGATGTACGTTGAATACCACTCACTATTTCACCGTATAGTATCCGAGGACTGCCTGTAGAAAGACACGTGAGATCACTGCAACTTGAAGAATTGGCGAAATCAACATACTAGTATACCGCCCTAGCAGCACCATGACTGCGAGGCATTCTACCTGATCATGATGGTCGAGTTCGACAAGGCTTATGCAGGTCATGGTATACTGGTCAAGGTGGAACACATCATAGACAAACTTTAATTCCCCGTGAAACTACCTAATATACATATTTAGTAGATCTACTTATGTCGCCAGGGACTTGAGCGTTGGCGTCAAGGGCTCCCCGGTTGTCGAGTAAGAGACTGTACGACTCTATTGGTATATCCAGCCACCGTCGACGCTGATAATTTGACCTTGAAATACAAGTCAGCTACGTTTGTGTGTCATACCAAGATGAAAGCAGACATACCGTTGACGAAGTATGAATTCGGCTGCACCAAGTAGGACACGAGATCGGATACAACCGTAGGCGGTGCGGTTTGCTGGCCAGGGGTCTAAGCGGATTTCCAAACATCAGCTACGCATCGCACAGAAAAACCATGTTACGTACGGCATCCTCTCCATTTCCAGTCTCGTTCGACGTGGTCACTGGTATGTCTTATCAATCCCAACATCATGAAACACTCTGTGGATTCACTCACACATGGGGGTTGCGATGAAACCTGGTGCGTATGCATTTACCGTGATGTTGTGGGGCTTCAGCTCTGCCGCTGCAAGAATTTAACGTTCAAAGGTCAGAAACCGAGGATATGTATGAGACGTGTACGTACAGAATGCATGCGTCAAACCCCTGACGGCAAATTTAGATGCACTGTACGCGGCGGCAGTAGGGAAACCTGAATGAAAGAAGTAGTTCACATAGCCATTCTCTTGAGTTCACGTAGAATCCATTACCTTGCTTTCCCGCTACCGAGCATGCACCTAGTGGCAGAGCAATGTGAGTTACGCCAGTTGCTATTTCAGTCGTTTAGCCTATCAGCTTACCGATAATACGACCACCACGTCCCTGCTTAATCATCTGAATACCAGCGTGCTTGTACGACAGCATGATGCCGGTGGCATTGATCGCGAGGACTCTGTTCCACTCCTCCACCGTCACTTCAAACCGCGCGCAATGAGCCTCCTATACATCTACTGAGCGAGAATAGACCAAAACTTACGTTCGATGACAGGCTTCGAGTGCATGATGCCAGCATTGGCAACCATCTACAGAGAGACATACGAATAAGCCATCATAATCCTGACTGAACGCCCGAAGCACCCATACCACATCAAGACTTCCCAGCTCCTCAACGGTCTTCGCGATCCCGTTCTTGATAGACTCCTCATTGGTGACATCACCAATAATCCAGATAGCCTTCCTTCCACTGTCAGTGATCTTCTTGGTCACGGCCTTGAGCAACTCTTCCTTGCCCGCGATATCGAAGATAGCGATGTCCAGCCCGTCTTGTGCAAGACGCAGCGCGATAGACTCTCCAATACCTTGAGCACCACCAGTGATGAATGCGACACGCGTAGAAGACATTTTAGCGGGATAAAACGGTACGAGAGGAGAGCGATGACAAGGATGTGGTGGTGGACAATTCAAACTGGGTTCTACCCCTTTGCCGTC
Source organism: Irpex sp. Y119-03 (assembly GCA_037042295.1). NCBI lineage: Eukaryota > Fungi > Basidiomycota > Agaricomycetes > Polyporales > Irpicaceae > Irpex > Irpex sp. Y119-03. The sequence continues at coordinate 27,764 of JAXQKB010000007.1, forward strand.
GAAAATCAGGTATTATATACGGTCTCTGCGACACACAGAAACAGCCTCATCAAAATGGTACGATTGTACATTGAGTGTCACTCACCGATCGGCATACACGACGAAATTACATGGTGGTCGTTGATCATGATATACTCGTCCCCCCGCCTGCTGGTTTTAGCGGACCCTGCATGACAGCGCCTAAAGATACTCTAAGAGGAACACTGTGTCAGCATATACAGTACCACGCGATATGTGAGAGTACCACTATATTCATGGGTTTTTGCCAAGCTTACAGAAGATAGGGACGTGCGAAGCGGAGGACAAGCTTAGGCGCCGAGCGCTGTGAACGTCTTTGCCCCTGCCTGTAACGTAACTGAGGGCAATCACAGCTGTTGGTTTCAATAAAGAATAGGGTATGAGCTCTATACGGTTATAATTCAACAAGAAGCTCACCTTACGATACACCGACAGTATCCTCCATGGCCTGTGCAGAATCCTATCACTGCCATTGGAATCACCGACTTGACGGCGTTCGCAATTCAAGCTGAAAGCCGGGCATTCTATCTTCTACACTTACTGTACAGTATCCATCGTGGGCACTTTTGCAACCCCCACATACACGTTCACTTGGCCCCTGCGCATGCACACCAAGCACATCTTAGCGCTGAACGAATAACACCCCTTCATACCCTCTCAGCTTCAACTTCTCCTTCGTCCCATCGAACGAAAAGTCAGGATAAGTCGCCAATGCGACCTCCGCACCCCCAACCTTCAAACCTCCCAAACTTGCGAGGTCGACTTCCGCCTCCGACGTACTAAAGTTCATCACTACAAACGCAGTGACACCGTCCAGCGTACGTTTGTACGCGAAGATCGTGGGGTGTTCACGAAGCAGAAGTTCGAAGTCTCCGTATACCTAGTAGTCCAGCTGAGTCAACAAGTGAAGAAAGTGAATGCTAGGCCCGGACTCACGAGAACCTCGTTCTTCTTACGTGCCTCGAGCGCCCTCTTCCAGAAGTTGAGTACGCTGTTAGGGTCTTCGCGTTCCGCCTCGACGTGCCATCCCTGCGCATAATCGTCGTTCACCCGCATCCACGGAGTGCCGCTCGTGAATCCAGCATGTGGACTTCCATTCCACTACACACAGACTCAGTTCATAGTTACGCTCGCAGTAAGTTAATTGATGTTTACGCACCTGTATAGGCGTCCGCGCATGGTCCCTCGCCTTCTTCTGGAACCCATCCAACACATCCTCCATATCAACATCCGCCTTCCCCTGCTCCTTCTGCCGCTTCTCCAACTCTCTGTCAAGCACCATCAGTCAACCATCTCACCCACCAAACTCATCGAAGGAGAAACAGAAAAACGTACTGTTTCCAAAAGTTGATGGTCGCCACGTCTTTATACTCCTCCAGCCCCCACGTCCTCGAGAAATTCGCCATCCCGAGCTCTTGGCCTTGAAACACATACACCGTGCCCGCCAACGTCGTGTGATACAATGCGAGCAGCTTCGCAGAGGCCGCTCGCCATTGAGGTGTGTCGTTCCCGTACCGAGAGACCGATCGCGCGTTATCGTGGTTCTCCAGGAACAACCTACACCATCATCAAGTTCAATTCAACCCGCTTTTAAGTTCTCTCCTGCAGAAAAATCGGGCGAAAGGGACGCACGCATTCCAATACCCCTCCTCCCTCTTGAACAACTGCCACTTCTCCGTAATATTCTTCAACTTGAGCAGCTTCCACTCGCGATGGATGAGCGGCGAGACCACTTCTGCGCCGCCGTCGACGCCGCCGGAGTCGATGTCCATGGTCTCGAAGACGAAGACCATGTTGAGCTCTTTGTTCTGGGGGAGAACGTAGGCGGCGATGTCGTCTGGGTGGTGGGTGAAGGGGGTTTCGCCGACTGTCATTGTGTCGTAGTCTATGAGAGGGAGTGGGATGAGTGAGATGGGATTGTGGAGGCGAGGAGGAGGGAGAAGGACGTACGAGATAACACCTTGTCGTGCATCTCACGTAGATAGGCATGCTGTTTCGGGCTAAGGTCCCAAGATCCCAAAGTCCCAAGTCAGCATTTGCTTCAACCCATCACGCCAATAAAACCCAGCTCCTACTTACCCATTCACATAGAGAAGCCCCGCAGGTTGGAACTCCTCCGTCGGGTCAGTGATAACCGCGTCCGGTAGTCCCTCCACCTTCGATATCATGTTGATTACGTCCATCTACACATCGCCAATACCACCGCCAATTCGCATGAGTAACAGACTGAGAGAGAGATAGGGAGAAAGGGAAAAGACTCACCCGGAAACCATCACACCCCCTATCAAGCCAAAACCGCATAGTCTTCCAGAGGGCCTCTCTCACCTGCTCGTTCTCCCAGTTGAGGTCCGGCTGTTCTTTGACGAAGAGGTGGAGGTAGTATTCTTGTGTTGGTTCGTCCCATTCCCATGCCGAGCCTGTTTAACCAACATTTAGCATTACCACCACCAACGAAGAAGAGCGAGAGGAAGAAGGAAAGGAAGGCAAAGGAGGGGGGGAAGTGGGAAGGGGAAGGAGGAAGGATGAGAGCAGGTACCTTGGAAGATAGACTTCCAGTTATTCGGAGGCTGACGTTGACCCTGGGCGTCGTACCGCGGAGGCCGCCAGATGTACCAGTCGCGTTTTGGGTTCTCGGTTTTGTTCTTGCTTGAGCGAGATTGTTTGAACCATTCGTGCTGCATAGTGTAGCGTAAGCATGGGATGTTTGTGGTGTTATTGGTAAGGAGGGATAAAGCGTGGACTGACCTGGTCTGATGTGTGGTTTGCTACCAAATCCATTCTGCTCTCGTGAGTTGTTGTTAGAATATGCATACGAAGAAGAAAGCTGTGACGCACAAGAGTTTCATACCCCGTTCATGCACCCCGGCGAGCAACCTATCCCAATCCTCCAATGTCCCGTATCGCGAGTCGATAGCCGTATAATCCGAACTGATTATGTGAGGTGTAGTCAGCGAAACCGCATATATAAACTGTAGCCAGTATACGATAGTTCAGATCGGACGCACTCACATATCATACCCCATATCAGCCAACGGACTCTCATAAATCGGACACAACCAAATCACAGCCACACCCAACGACTTGATATAATCCAGTTTGGAGAGGATGCCGGGGAGGTCGCCGATCCCGTCGTTGTTGGAGTCGAAGAAGGAGATGGGGTAGATTTGGTAGACGACGGCGGACTTCCACCAGGCTTTGGTCGGGGTGAACGTGCTCGCTGACATGACTCCTAAGTATCGACAGTTAATGTTAGGTGAGGTGAGGTGAGTGTCGGGAGAGAAGAGAGGGCTGGGAAGAGATATAAAGACTAGGGGTGGGATTAGTCAGTATCGATAGCCTGGGGATCGATCCATTTATCGAAGTTACGTACGGGGTTGTGTTGGATGTTGGTGAGCTCGAGGAGGGGTCTCGATGCCGACTCTAGTACCAGTGTTCGGTTGACGCCATGCCGAGCGGGACGTCTGGGTGTGCTCCACGAGATGCAGCAGTCAGATAGGAGAGGCGGATATGATATATCAAACCTGCTATCTCATTAGTCTGGAGACGTTTGCGAGTTATAGCCTTGACAGCGTATTGCAGTTGAAGCTATAATTCGCAAACGTGCAAGATTAGGTCTGTAGTTCCAGCGCAGTTCCGAGTCAGCACAATGCGTGCGGGTCCAGCGTGCAGATCGGTAATGGGGAGCATGTCCATGATAAGATTCGGAAGTCCGGCCAGCAAACCAATCAGCATTGTGGCCGAATACTGATGCTGCACAGATGAAGATGTAGAAGGTGATTAGAGCTCGACGCGTACGAACATCATTGGGATAGGAAGGATGATAGCAGTAGCAGTATACCGCGATGAGCCTGAGATGATCCGAGTCTACATGCATGCAGTGGAGCGCCGCCGCGGTCCTCCATCCGTGTCAGAATTCACGGGGAACTCGGCGTCATCCCAGTGCTGTGGCCAGACGAGGATTGACTGCATTGCAGAGACGGTGTTGCTACCCACGCGTATTGTACACTTTTCCAACATGCGCAGCTGTCAAGAGCTTGTTGTTCAGTACGCAGTCTTGTGCTCCACCACCAAGAGCCTCGTGCCGCGAATTTGAAACTTGGCGAAATATTATTTTGGACCCGCCGCTGCGACCGACAAAGCTCCTGAACAAAGCGGTCGGTGTTGTAGTGTCGCATAATGGATGAGCATGCCGACAAGCAAATTTAAGGAATAAGGGGAGAGAAGAGGCTGACGAGCGCTGACCGGCGGGAGAATTGCGGTCTGGGTGGCAGTGTCTGGGATGGAAACGTGAGGTTTGGGTGTGGCCATGGCCTGCCATGACGCGCCTGGCCCAACAATTTGGTTGCTTCTTCCGGCCATCCGACCTTGGCCTTCTCCTCCCTCCTGCAATCACACCTCCGCATTTATACTTGTACTCTCCCATCCACCCTCTCTCAAATCACCCACCCACCCACTCACTAACACACTCACTGATTTCACAATGAGCGTCATATGCGAAAGCGGTCCCTCTCGACCCATCTTCCGCCCAGAGCCCCTCTCCCCCAAGAGCGCCGCCAAAGCCTGCACGACCAAAGACCCCGCCTCCGGCCTCCTCCTCCGCGACAAACCGCGCCCCATCCCCAACTCCTACTGGGCCACCCCGCTCCTCGTCGCCTGCGAGTTCCCCTACTGCCCGCTCACCCCGTCGGACATCGCGCGCAAAAAGACGAAACAGAAACTGGACGCGCTCCTCCTCGCGGGCGTCCGCACCTTCATTGACCTCACAGAGCCGCACGAGCTCTTCCCGTACGCCCCGCACCTCGAGTCGCGCTGTGCGATGCTGGGCATCGACGCCAAAGACGTCGAGTACCACAACTACCCCATCCACGATCGGTCATTGCCTGCCTCTGTAGACTTTATGCGTGAGATACTGGACGTGCTGAGGGACAATCAGAAGAGGAATCGCGTGGCGGCGGTGCATTGTAGAGGAGGCATCGGACGCACGGGGATGGTCGTTGGGTGCTGGTTGGTCGAGTGCGGGGTGGCGAGGGACGGCGCGCATGCGTTGCAGCTGATCGCGGAGGAGTGGAAATTGGTGGAGAAGTGTAAGAGGTTCCCGTGTAGCCCGGAGACGGGTCCGCAGTTTGAGTTTGTGCGGACGTTTACTCGGTCGCCCTCGCCTTTGATTGTGTAATCGAATGGGACCGAGAGCGCAAGGCGTTTTTTCGATGCTCATGAGCAGTTGGCTTGAGGTGCGTTTTTTCTTGTTTCTGTGGGTGGATGTGCAGGTCGCTCACTTGTATGACAGGTTATCGTACTCTTCCCGTGATGCGTGCATTACATACCGTCAACTTCTACATCGCACATCCCTAATCCATCTGTAGTTCGCCTACTACCACTAGAACACCACCAAGCAGGTCTGCACATCTGGACATCATCTTCTCTTCCCACATCATCTTTCCACCTGGGCTACCTCGCTCCTCTTCCCCTCGGCCTCCTCGTCCTCGAACTGTTTTTCTTCCTTCATCTCGTTTCATCTCTCACGCGGTCTAAATTATATTCTCCCCTCATCTTTTTCTCTCTATCTCTCTCGCATATTTCTACACCCTTTTATCTTCATCGACCGCTGCATCTCACTGTATAGAAGTCTCCTTTCTCCTCTTTTCTCCTATTATCTCTCCAAGTCTATCACACATTACGATAGCTATAGAACGTTTCTGCTCGATGCGATGTGACGTAAATATAGTATACGCGTAAACAGTACATATACAACATAAATTTGCATATATGCACACGGGGCTTCCCAAGCCCAAGCTGCTTCCTCGCACACACACACACACACACACACATACTGATAGCAAGAGCACGTAAACTCTGATTTCTTTCCTGTTTGCTTGAATTGCAACTACCTACGTAAGTACAGCCAAGCCACGCCCGATACTTTGACTACTACAACTATGTTACTGGATGATATCGAGTACCGAGTACTGGATTCTGATACTGCAATGAAGGAGGTCGAAGAAGAGAGGAAAAGAGAGAGGAAGCGAAAGGAAGTTCGAAGGAGTGGATAGAACGTGTTTGTTGTAAGGGTCGAATGAAAATGAGGAGTGAAGAAATGAACAATTAATACTAATGCAGCAGCCAAAGAAAACTAAACATCAACCTAATCCAACCGAAGAAACCAAAGCAACTGGACGTCCGAGGAAGTTGGATGTTGAATGTTAAACGTCCGTGAACAAATAACCATGCAAATAACGAATAAAAAGACTGAGAACCCGATATTATATCACAAACAAGACACCAAGATACCAAGGGAGGCCGAGCAAGTAAGCAGGCAGAGCTAAACTCAAGGAGATTGCGCCAGGAAGTAACCTCAGGCGAGGTTGTACTGTTCCTTGATTAGGTCGGCGGCGCGTTCGGCGACGGTGTAGACGACGGCTTGGATGTGGCATGCTGCGACCGATGGCTAGAGGGCGTGCGGGATCAGAGGAGTACAAAATACAGAGGACAGCAAAACACTCACGAAAACAGACGCATCTACAACCCTCACACCATTAACGCCCCTAACCTTCAACTTCTCATCCAACACGCCCGCCGGGTTGCTCCCACTCGAAAACGGCAACGTCCCCATCGGATGATTCACCGTCTCACTATGCTTCACCGCATACGCCAACAGCCCCAGATCGCCCTTGTCGAAAGCGGTCGCGAGGTCGTCGTACGGCTCGAGCGCGAGAGCTTGGAAGGGAGAGGTCTTGAGGAAATCTTGGACTGAACGTATGACTTTGACGGCGGCGTAGATGTCGAAGAGGGAGGTGAGGAGGGCGGGGTCGATTAGGGGTTGGTCGAAGGCGGAGGTGGAGTTTATTTGGACTGAGCCGCCTGTATGTGTGGGTGAGTGGGTTAGTAAGGGGAGGAGAGGGAGGAGAGGGAGGGTACGTACGGGAGGAGGGAGAGACTACGGCGGCGAGGACGGTGAGGTAGTTTCCGGATGAAGGGGGTGCGGTTCCAAAGGGCGCGAAGGCGTTCTACGAGCGTACGGTATGTCTCTCAGCTAGGCATAAACCAAGAACACAAGAGTCGGAACAGACGTACCACCCAAATCGTCTCCAAATGCGCAGACTGCGGGCCCGCAGCGGGATCAGGCGAGACATTGAAAATAAAGTCGTTATCCGGGATCCTCAAATAACTCTGCACATCCGCCGGCGAATCAACAAACAACCCCGTCTTGTTTGCCTGCCACTGCGCAAGGTCCGCGTTGAAGACGTTGGTGTCCTGGATGACGGGGTCCCACGTCGTCGTAGAGTTCGTCTTGAAGTACAACGGGATCATCGGGTGGTCGACGAGGCCTCTGCCGACGTGGGGGTTGTTGACTAGGGTGTCGATGCCGAGACCGTTCAACAGCCATTTGGAACCGATGCCGGAGAGTTGGAGGAGTTGGGGTGAGCCGATGACGCCGGCGGAGAGGATGACTTCTTTGGTGGCTGTTATCGTTGAACGGGGGCCTGATGTGAAGAAAGATGTGAGTATGAGAAAATGGATGGGCGGGAGGAGGGAGGGGGATACGCACCATCGCGCGACTGGGCGTATTCTACGGTGCGCAGGTCGGGAGTGCCGGAGGTGGCGACGTTGATGAGGCGTGTCACTTGCGTGTTGATCAGGACGTCGAGGTTGGTTCGGTTCGTGACGGGGTCGAGGTAGGCAACGGCAGCGTGGCTACGCTTTCCCTCGCCGACGGTCGACTGCATGTACGCTGCCCATAACATCAGAGAGCGAAATCACACCGTCCATACGAGAAACACGTACTGGTTCCGAGACCGCTGCCGGCGTTGATGTCCTGGTTATACTGCCAGACACCTCCAGTTTGTTTACTTGCTGTAACGACAACGCTGTCAAGGGGCTGCAGGTATCCTGCGACGCTGACTTCTACGGGTCCGTCGCCGTGAGCAGAAGGTGTGGCTTGGCCTGTGGTGTCACGTCCGTCTGCTGGTGCAACCAAGCGTGAAGTCTGATAATAGAACGTTAATGGTGCGCGGTCGCACTGAACTGAGTGAGCGTACCTTGAGATAATACTTCTCCATGTTCGCCCATGACCAGCCAGAATCTCCGCTTAGTGAGGCCCAGTGATCATACAGGTCGTTGGCGCAGCGGTTCCATGTCATAAGGTCTTATCCAAACGCATGTTAGTAGGGAAAGGGATCCAGAGGGCATTATGGTACTTACTCAGACAACTACTTCCTCCCAGAACCTTTCCTCTCGTATATTCGAAGGAACGACCGGCCAACCCAATCTGAGGAGTAATAGTGTAGTTCCAGTCGATAGCCGTTCCTGCCAGAGAAGTTCCGAGGAAAGGGACCTCGACAGCCAAGTTTCCGTCGGGGCTGCAAAGGGAGAGGAAGGTTAAGAAAGGGCTCGCGTTCATACTTGGCACAAGAACATACCTTCCACCAGCCTCGATAAGTAGGACTTTCACGGAAGAGACCTCGGAAAGGCGATTAGCGAGAACGCTTCCCGCGACGCCACCTGCGAACCGGCTCAGCATAAGTCTTCCCCACAGGCTATTCCAAACGCACCTCCGACGATGATAAAGTCATAGCTGGCACCCGCGTCCAAAGACGTTATGATCTTGCCAGCGGCCGAATGGGCCAAAATTATAGAAGCGAACAACGAGCAAAGAGCGGAAGACCTCATCCTCTCAAAACACAGCACAGTGAGTAGGTGGTGTAGCAGGACGGAGAGGATGGTCAAGCTCGACGGAAGCTAACGACATTTTTAAGGACGCAGTGCATGGCGATATGTGCCATGGATCTGTCTTCGGCATCGGCATGGGGGATCCGTTTACGCGCCCGTATAGTACCTGGTGGGAGTGAAGGTGCTATGACCGAAATGGCAGGTTTGTTTCAGGAACGTCGGCAGGATTTCGAAAGAAGGGAGGAAGGAAAGAAAGGTCAGGAACATGATAACGTTGCAGTTTTAGCGTCATTGTGCAGATCATATCTTACGCATTGACTTTCGCAGATTATTGGAGGATATACGCTTGAATCTTCGTGCAAATGCACGTTCACTGCAAGTACGTGTGTACTTGCTTGCGTGAGATGTCCGAAGTAGATGACAACCCATATAATGTCCGCGTCTTCCGCGGAAGTCTGATCACATCAATTCTGGTCTCCCTTTAGTAAGTTGGATCGCAAGTGCCCGAGGTAGATGACGGAATACACGAGGCCTGTATTCCTGCCAGTGCACGATGAGCCTTGTTCCTCCTAGTATAGAGCCTCTTCAAACACGTTCGCCGTTCCGTACTTACCGTACCTTCAGGGCACAACGGAACCAGATTATCGCAGCCGATATTGCATCAATAGCACCCGACATATTACCTGAAGCAATTTGAAGTTGTGAGCGAACACGGAATATTCTTCTACACCTTTCCTCGCCGGTCGGACTGAACGAGCTGACCGAATGAGACAGAGAACGGTCAGCGTCATTATCATTGCATTTTCTGCACGCGATGCACTGGCCTGGATGTCCGATCCACGGACGACAGCAGACGATAGCTCCGAGTATGCTGACCAGGGTTATGGCGGACATACTACTCTTCAGATCGCGGATTTACTGCCGTTGACTACTACATACGTAGTAACAAGGAGCCTAGGCAACACTGGGGAGTGCTGGATTTCGTTCCACAAATACCCCAGGCTGCCGATATCCCTGCAGGCACGAAGATGCCCTATTTTCTTGGCAGTAGGAAATTCAGCGACCGGCAGCACACGGCGTCCTGGCCGCTTTCAAATTTGGTAGTTAAATTGTTCTGTGTAGTGTGCTCGTCCATGGTGAAATTTCACTAGCATTTGCGATCTTGCCCCTGGGGATATTCGATGTAACTGTGGCGGTTGTCAGCCTCAATACTCTTCAATCGGAACGCTATGCTTACCCTCGCGAGGTTGCACTGGGATGTGGATACAGCTAGTGCGCGTAGTAAGTGAGAGCGTTGGGACAAGAACGTTGGAAGTCAACGCGTCTACCGTGACTTACTACACCGATGGTAGAACCCTGACCAGGACCGAATGAGCGATATGTACCTACCACGATCAAATCGCAATCGACAAGCGTTTGCCCTGAACTAGGTCTGGTGTACTCGTCCATGGCATTACGTCAGTGAAAATCTGACAGACTGTAAGTAAGACACTTTGACGGCCATATTACGCCAGACATAAAAGCCGCCATGCGTGGCGACCCCGGCCATTTGACAAGAGAAGAAGGGAAAAGCAAGAATGAAGCAAGAGTCGACGTATACGAGCTAATAACTACAAATATGAGCGTGTTAAAAATACAGGGAATATGATGCAGCAGCATGGCACGGCATACCAACAACGTCCAAATCACATATCACAACCACGAAGGATACCACCTATAACTCACTAACCCACACCTCCTAGACAGCCATAGCGTTTCCTTCCTCGCCATGATTAGACCCGAAGAATGCACCAGACATGCTTCGTTGCTGAGGAGACATCAACAACGACGCCATATCTATCGACGCTGAGTCGCTTCCAAACATCGCGAGCAATTCCGAGGGGTTGATCGTCATGGAGTCTGCAGAAAGTCCGCCAAGGTCGTTCATGAACGTCGGGCCCGTGGGTGTGCCATTGCCCATTGGAAAGGTCCCGCCGTTCATATGAGGGCTGAACGCCGCGGACGGTTGCTGAGGCGACGTGACGCTCCCTCCAGCGGACAAGTCGAGAAAGGCATCCTGTGGGCTGAACGCTTCGGGGCTACCTTGCTGCGGTGAGCTCGACTCGTTCGAAGCGGAAGAGCGCAAAGTCTTTTTGCGGATGGGACGAATCCAGGGTGGTCTCGATTTCGGTGTGGGTGTTTGCCCGTCTGGTCGTGGGGAATCGAGCGGGATTTGGGTCACTGAACCGTCGAAAGTTAGCTTGTGAGTACTCGGTAGGGTGGCGTGTACGTACAGCGACAGAACTCCTCCATCAAATCTCCGGAACGCATTCCACAGACATACCTACCGCTGAAGCGTCTCAAGAGACCGACGCAAGAGCGAAGCGCTTCAAGCGCAGGCGAGATGAGTGGTCGGAGAGAGTCGGCGTGACAATTGATGAGGATAGCAACAAGTGTGCGTCCAGCGGCAGTAAGTTGGTGAATGACATGAACACCGTCTGTAACAGCGTGAGGAGAGTCAGCGTTATAAGGTTAAATGGCAAAAGCATGTATGATTGAATAGACTCACAATACGTCATCAGCCCCTTTGCAGCGATCTGGAGATGAGAAGAGACAATTTGTAGGGCGCACGCCTGAGCTGCTCTCATGGCTTCACACTCCGCTTCGCTCTGTTCCTCGGAGCCGGTATCGGTGGCAGTCCTCTCTGCAACCATTTCAGAGAACCGATGGCGGTAGAGCAGCATCCGGACGAATTGTTCAGCGCAGTGCAGACGTTCAGCTTGTGTTACTCGAAGGACGTCACCACTTGCCATCGTTTCTACTGAGTGCGCCCAGTAAGGAGGGATCGAGCTGCAAATTTCGTCGAGCAAAGTCTCTTCCTCACGCATACCAAGAGACCGCCGGAACCCAGTCAGCACTGAAGTTGCGCGGGTGAGGAAAGGCGATCCGTCGCCAAAGTGCCGTGAAGGAGGGCCGTCCAGTACGGATTCGAGAACGACGAAGACACGCAGACAGCTGACGAAGGGGCTCATTCTGCTTTGATGATCCGCAGGTTGAATGCCTATGCCATCATGGGTGATGAACTCGTCATCCACTACGGCAGGTTCTCCGACGTCGCAGTCTCGCAGGCGAATCATGGGTGGGCGACCAAAGTGAGCACAGGCCTGCTTGTCCCACATGTAAACACACCAGAAGGTACGTTTCCGGACTTCGTCCTCGATGGGGTCGAAGTAGTCGTAGGCATCCGCAGAGCGATGAAGGCCAGCATCAACAGAGAGAGTGATCGACTCAGCGATGAGGGCGAAGGCTTTTGAGAGTTTGCCGAGACCGACGGCGTAGACACCAGCGATGAGGACGGCCTGCACAGAGTATACGGTCGGTCGGTCGGCTGTTGGGAGCGTGCGCAGCCGGCCAAACAGCTCGAACCACTGCAGGCCTGCGGTGTTGCCATCGCTTGGGTCCGAGCGAACACGAGGGTCATCAACGTGTCTCGACGAAAGGCAGCAGATGGCGACTATGAACGCCGCGAAACCGGGTTCTCCCCATTTACGCGGGTTACCATAATCCTATAGAGAAGGTCAATAAGCCAGACAGGATATGTCAAGAGTTAATAACTACGCACAGCAAGGAAGGAAGGCACATGAAGGAAGGGCATGAGGTAATATGACGTCGACAGATAGCACTGTACCAAGCTACCAACCGCCGATGTGAGCACTCGTGTGACCATGGAAAGTGGATACTGCAACGCACCTGTCCATGAGATCTGGAGCGATGAACGATGTGATCAGTTTCCAGATGACCTCTGGATTGTTCTCTGTACGTCGGGATTGACGGTCAGGGAACCAATCGTTGATGGTCTGTGCGGCCTGAGAGCCAGGCGTCGGCCACTGTGCATGCGGGGTCGGTGGGGTTTGTTCTGGTTCCTGTTTTGTGACGACCTTGTGTCGCTCGACAAGGAGATCAAGAAGCGGCAAACCTGATGTCTCGCCTTGCCATCGGGTGTATCCTTCATCGTCAAGGTAAAGATACGAGGGTGAAAGGGACATCCGCGCTGTCTCATCGGCCAACCGATCGACCGAAAGGGAAGTTCCGATTATATTGATGCCATTTGGACTCGAATGCCGAGACGTCGAAGTAGGTTTGCTGGGTGCAAAGAATGTGGAGGGGTTGATGAGCGGATAAGAAGACAGGGAAGGAGGGGGGACGCCGGTCGGAAATGCGTGAGTAGAGGAGGCGAATGACGCATGAGCAATGCTAGGGTCAGCGGGCGAGGGTATCGACCCATTTCCATTCACATTATTATTGAGAGCACCTCCTGCCACGAAAACTGCGGGTGGTATAGCCTGTATCAGAGTCTCCAGATGATGCATCCTATCCTCGAGTGTCGCCGCCCTCCTGTGCATGCATTGAGCACTGACGCCATAGCGCTTCGCAGAAAATGACTCACTTGGACTTGTGCGGGTGGGTCCTCTTTCCTGGCTCTTCGAACGTACATGGAGAGTTCGAGGTCAAGCACGACTGGCACGGATGGCCCTCATCGCATTTAATTCTTCTTCGTCTGACTCAAGAAGTCAGCAGTTGTATGAGCGTCTGCAGCAGGCACCACTCACCGACAGCGATCGCAGGCTCTACAAATAGATATTCGGTGTTAGAGAGGACTTTGAAGGATGGTAGAAGTGGTCAGACGATGATCACATACCGGCTCAGCTTGAATCGTCGTTCTTTGAGAATAGATGCGGTAGTTTTCTCTGCAGAGGTCTGCTGGTGCTCTTGCGAGGGCGACCCCTGGCTCTGTTGCGGTGCATCGGACGGCGTATTGGAAGACATGGCGAGAGTTAGGCTATGAGGACATGTAAAGTGGGCAGTCGTAGGATGGGTCGAGCTTCAAGAAAGCAGCGCTGCCGAGAGTATGAGAGTATAGCTTTGAATGAATGAGTTTCGGGTGTTCACGGTCTGAATCAAGGCTGGGTGGAGAATCGAGATGGCCACCAATTCGGTCCTCGGTTATGATTTGTCGGATGCAAAAGATCCGACAGACAACATTCCAGATCAAGCACATTCACAACCGCCTGTGTCCGTTCGCAGCAGTGGCGTGCTTTCCTCTCAAACGCTTTCACATGCCTCACAAGCCATATGTTTAGGTCCGGCTACTGCATATTAGCTCAATGCTATTCTACTCGACGGGGACACAGATGTGCTCGACGCTCTCAGCGTCCTGCACCGCAGTGACAGGCAGTGGCGGGACATGGGTCGGTGGAGGTGCCAAGATCTAATGAAGCGGGAGGGTCTAGGCAATAATCATTCAGCCGATCTGGATCACGCAGACGACTCGAGAGCAGGGTGAGATAGGAGGCACACCATTGGTCCCCCCACGCTCATCGTGCGGGGTATAGAGTTACAGGAATTCATCCGTCGTACTACAAATATACGTACAACGCTACTCGAACATGACTGAAATACATAATCGTACATGCGAAGAAAGGAGAGATGGGAGCATCGTCAACGAGTGCGGGCAACCGCTGTTCAGAGAAATCCAAACAAGAAACCAATAGAGATCCGTGCTAGTGTGGCAGAGTAAGCGTCGGACGACATGAATATGTCACGCGCCCATGTCAGGAGCATCGCCTGTGTGGCGTCCTGCACCAGGAGCATGCCTTAGCCAGATTCACGAAGAGCTCTAGTCCAATCCACCAAGTTCTTCAGTTGCTCAAACGTGATGAAGATGAGCATGGTAGTGGGCTGCAAACGCATCCATGCAGGGACCCATCCTCTGAACATGAACATCGCACCCTCATTACGCATGGAGCGACGAATCAGCTCGATCGTGGACTGCGCGAGTTTTGATATTCAAAGTGATCAATGATCATAATCAAATTCATCAGGGGAACAACTGACCTTCCCCTCAGCACCTGACGCGGACATGATACGGCTCTACAGGTGGGCACGGGTTTTAATTGGGTCGTCCAAGATAACGGTGGGAAACAAGCACGCACCTTCAGGACGTCAGCGGGCGAACACACAGTCGTGGCAACCGTCCCCTGCATAACCAACCAGTCAGCTTGGCCTTACAGAGTGCAAATTCATATTAGGCATGACGGACCGCTGCGAAGCTGGCGGTCGTGTGAAGGACGATGTTGTCCTGAAAATAGCCCGACTTCAGCAACTCCGACTTGAAGAAGTCATATCTGGGAAAAGCAGATCATGAGAACAGAATCTGAGGCTAAAACGTTCCGTAAACCTACGACGCCAGCTGACTTGAGTTCATCAGGACAGCTCGAACGACATTCGGACCGACTCCACGCATCAAAGACGATGGACCCTCTTCACGAACCATCTATACGGACATGAGACCAAACCGATCAATTACTCATGATATATGAGGTGGATATTGAACAAGTACTCACGCGAAAGAGGGCATCGAAGCAGTGTTTATAATTGAGACGTTTCTCGATGGGTTTAGCGGCGTCGCCTTGCATGCGAACCTAAATCATGTCAAGTCGACGTAATCTTCACAGCGGCTAGAGTTCCCCTACCATTATAATCTCTGTCAGCATGTAGTGCGTCAGTTACAGAACACGCGGTGACATGGTGTCAGCCACAAACCTCCAGGATTACCAACGATTCCCGCGATAGAGCCAGCTACATTTACTATCAGTATACCGTACGACATCAAAGGGCTCCGATGTGCTAACCCATAACACCAGCAGCGGCAAGCTTCCATGGTGGTGAGTTTGGCGAGTTCGCGCCTAGTATCTTCTTTGACTCGTCATAAGCCCAGAATCGACATATTGAATAGGTCAATTGGCGCATCCAGGTACCGGATATGCCGTCAAACAAGCCTCGAACGCCTGGACACTCGGTTCAGTCGCTTCGACATAATAGACGTCACAAGGCCTTCGCAATATACGATTGGACTCGTACGAATAGAAACATACCTCCAGTCGCAATAGTCTTCTTGATCGAGGATATCATCCTCTTGTCATCAGTGGCTTGTAGGCGGACTTTGGTCAGGTCAAGTGGACTGAAAAGCACCACCATTCATTAGATTTACACCACAAATCGCTCACACGACGGGGCTTACTGGGTTATCGAAGCAGCAATCGTCGCCGCGACACCTGTGGAGAATCGAGATGGATAGTGCTCAGGGTCATTTGCGAATATAGACGTTCGGTATAATTACATACCTCCTAACCAGAATGGGTACGGCCTCTTCTTAATGGGTGGCTTAGCCACAGGAGCTGGGAGCTCATCCTTCACGATCGTTTGCGATGCAACAGAAGACATGACGATGAGCTTGTAACCTGCAGAGGGATCTCTACCTGTCTAAACGCTGTCTAATATGGTCTGAGGTCAACTAAGCGAGCAGAGAGCGACGCCAGGAATGGACTGAGACAAAGGGCGAGTCGCTGCTCTTTATCAGGATATCGAGGGCGTAGGCATGCAGCGACAGGCCGGTTTGAACCGAGTTCACTCCAAGGAATGCAGAAGGAAGGTCGGATTGTCTCTGTCTGAATTCAGTTCAAGGGGGCTTACCTCATTAACGCTACCACGCTATCCTATTCAGGAGGTCGGGTGACCACCGCTGCGAGAATCACATACGAATCCGCCCCACGGCCTAACACAGAATAACCGGATGTTATTGCATAGTTGCTAAGAATTACTGTATAGCATCGCGGCCGGAGGACTGTTGATCATGCCCACGGAGACCGTGTCCTGGCAGGTCCTGGCTAGCTTCGACTTCCTCAAGCCCGGGAAACTGCGAGATATTGTCTGTCGCGGGAAATATAGACTTTCTCGCTGAGGCTGGCAGCGATGGAAGGGTTCTAAGCAGTAAACAGAGGGTAGACAGGAGCAAAGGACATGGTGGTTGCGGTGAAAGGGAGTTGGTGGAGATAAAGAACAGAAATATGAGCTGGAGGTCGTCCCCAGCCCGTTTATCACCCGTGGGAAGTTTGCGTCCGTATAAGTACTTGCCCAATCATATTATTTCTATTTAGTCACAGAACGCGTCACGGTGTATTTGTCACGCTCTGTTAACTAAAGCGCTCGTGCGTACGCGGAACTCCGTGTCCGTCCTCCTCGACGGGGACCAATGGGCACCCATAAGATACAAAACACGCTGACGGAAATAGAATGAAGCTCGTGAAACTGTGCTCATGAGCAATGCTACTGCGCCAGATCACGCATGATTACAACAAACAACCAATAAAGTACAGTCGTATTTCCACAGTGGCAAATGTCTTTCCTATCAACATTAAAAAAGAGTCTACTGTTCCGAGGATTAGATACGAATAGCGATGACACAAGATGCTAACCCTGATACTATTTTCAGAGTATGGTCCAAGACCCGAGGAAACCGGTAGCCATAAATACACAGTAAAAGATGGCCGTCGAGAACGATCCAGGTGATGTAGGATGAGCAGAAGACGGGCTGCTACTCGGGGAAGCCGTGATGTTCAAAGGAGATGACGATGCCTGCGGAACGCCGCCCACACCGGTGGCAGTGGCAACGTATGTACCAGATGGTGCAGCATCCGATGTCGCTAAGACGAATAGTCAACACCGGATAGAGAGAACGCCGTATTTGTGGAAAGCTTACCTGGAAAATTACCAGAGCCGCTATCAGCAGCGCTGACGGCCTGCGTAAGGAGCTCGCCGTTGTTCTCGGGTACGGTCGATAATAGTCCTATCCGTGGAGGATCCTGAGATGGCCGCGTCAGATTTCCGTAGTGAAAGGCTACGAGAGCACTGCAGACACGGTGTGAGCAACAATATCTGATAGTTGATACAACAGTACTTACGACTTGATAAAAGGATCCCCAAGGCTCCAGCTGTATAAGAAGCCTTGACCGGGAGGATCTGTCACCGCTAAATTCGCCGTACATCGGTCCACGCTATCCGCATATGACTGGCGAATGAAATCTCGAGAGTCGATTGGGAACATCTTGCCGCCTATCTGGAAGGACAGAGTATGTGGCGTGGTGCAATCGAAATCTTCACCGCCCAAATGGTCGAATATCTCTGCTATGACGTCTTGCGGCCCGCGCACGAGAGAATTACCCTGTTCGACGTCAGTTGCTTTTACTATAGCAGGAGAATGGATATACAAATATTTACCGTGTCTATAAGTGCAGAAAGGGTGATCGACGAGGGCGAAAGCGAGGATCGCTGAAGCTTTACACCATCAAAGAAGACGTCGTCGATGGCAATTTCCCAGACCAAGGGGTAAACCTGGGGGATCCTGTTCAGCTATCAGATGTACTTATGGAAGGGATGACTCACTTCGCTCGGTGCGTCAGGTGCAGGGGGCAAGCCGCCTTCCTGTGGGGTGTATGCGCGCAAAGGGACCCACGTCAGACTGTCCGACTTGATTCCAGCTGGGAGCTCTCCTATGGACAAAAGGCCTACATTACCGCCAACCTCGACGGTGTCCCGCTGTAACGTGGTCGCAAACATTGGACTCGCCAGTGCGTGCTGACTGATCAATCTCGTAAAGAGAGGACCGTAAGTCGCGAATGAGGCAATCACCTCGGCGGATGAAAGAAGAGGGGGCATCTGTCGTTTAGAATGTGGGTGCGGAGGGTCTAGAAGAAAATTAAACGAAGGGAATTCTGGACGGCTCCGTTTTGTCGGTGGGCTGTTGTTCAGTTGTGCCTGCAGCAGCTGCCGCCATAGAACGCTATGAATAATGTTCAATATCGGGAAGTGTCTGGGAAGTAGATGTGAAGTTAAGCATACCTTATAGCAGGGAACCCGAGGCCGAGAATACCGGCCGAACCCGTCTCCAGCACAGTGGTATTAGTGTCGACAATGGCAGCCAAGTGTTGTTGATGTGCCGTCAACCCTACTAGAGTGACATTATCCGTGCCAATGGGACCGGAGGCATGGGTACCTGTCCGCGAGTCCCCGTATAGCAATTGGACTTGCTGTCCTGTGGGGTGGAACGAGGTTTGTTTGTATAGCGGAACGGTCGAAGCGCACTCTCCAGTACACTGAGTTGAAACCACCCAGAGATCCGCGGAACCAGTATCTGGTAGGTGCGTGAGCGACACTCGAACGTACCAGGTGTAATGGGGTCCCCTTACCCAGTACCAGTGCAGTCTCTACATCGCCAACTTTGACCAGGACATTGTACGTTCTTATGGCCCGCGGAGTTGAATTCAGCGAACGTTCTGTCGCGTAAGGCGCGAACAAGCGAGCACTCACACATCCAGGTAATCCCCAATCCCAATGGCCGCCGAGCCACCGTCCCTTTTCTCCACATCGGGTCGCAGTCGTCGTACCTCCTTCCGTACCAAAGGCAAGTGTATTGACCGCTTCGTCGTTTGTGCGGCCGTAGAGATCTCCAAGCAGAATAGAACGACTAGAACCAGGCGCTGAATCGTGAGCATAACGAGCGGTAGTGTAGAATTATATCCAGACGGTGTGGGTATCGATGATAGTCATAAATAAGAGAGAAAAGAGAGATGAAAAGCCTGAGGGCTGCTGCCCTGCAGGTATGTGCCAAGATATCGCCAAGGCGGGTGGTAGGAGGCAAGAACCAGTTCGTCGGTTCAGACGGCCGCGCACGGCAACACCCCGACGGCCAGATCTAGCACGAGCCTGGTTGTTGAGCTTGAAATTTGACATGAAATTAAGAGGACTCTCATAGCGTACGTGCATTTCTATGTATCGTCGACAGACATGCTTGTAGAAGAGGTACAGTCACACTGAAACTACTTACTTATCGCGTTTACTTTATGCTTTAGACTAGGCGCTTAGATATAAAGTTGATCTCCGACAGTTGGACAGTTCAGCGAATCAGATCCTTAGGGAATCAAGCAGTACGCGTACGGGCGTATGGAAGCAGATGAAAACATATTAGCTCGCCGATTACAGACACACATGACAAAGATGTGTATGTTCGGTCGCAGGAATCCCGGAAACTACTACACGTGCGTCGCAACATAGAGAATCCAGTTACCTGCGCAGTACAGTAGCTTTCGTTTGATTTCAAACACGACAGACTCGGACAGTAGATGCAGCATAACAAGCGTTGAATTCAAGCAGTATACAGACACGACATAAAGGCCAGAGATATCATCCCACAAACGTCAGACCCCTTCAAGTCCACCCGAGCGCCGCCAGCGACACCCAGCAAGAAAAGATCCTCCGCCCGCTTTCCGACAAAACCAGCCATACTTCGCGCTTCCTACATGATACTAAGCCTGAGTCTGCCGCCATCGTTTTTCGAGTTTTCTGGGGTTGCAACACCACGGTGTGTTCGCTTTTTTGGGGTGAGGGAACGGATGGAGGAGAAGGGGAGAAGGGAGAGAGAATGAAGAGAAGGAGAGGGGGAGAGGTGACCGCGCGTGAACGCCTTTTCTTTCGTGTATCTTCGTTGAGACCAAGATCCCATTCTCGATAGCTACCGCAGCGTCCTTGTCGAGAACACAAGACGACCGGTGAGAGAACGTCAAGACTAGCACCTAACCTGTAGCTCGATCATCAGACTATGCGTGAGGTAGAAGGCAAAGAATTTACTCACCATTGCAAACAGAACGACGAACGTGACCAGAAGAAGACGAAACCAAAACGGACCAAGAAATACCATTGAAACGCGACAAATGCCCTCAACGTCCACAGAACACGGCAGAGCATGTTGATCCCCCCTAATGCTGCAGTTACCCATGATCCCAAAGGAAGTCAACGATGTACAGCTGGGTAGAAGAGGCATGCGTCCTTCGTGTCTGTCGGTAGTCGAGTTAGAACCCAAGTCGATGACAGTCGAATTGACCCCACAAACGCCCAAAGCGAGCCGAGCGGTCCATCTCATACTGCAGTTACCCATGGCCCCCGAGGGAGCCAACGATGTACAGCTGGGGAGAAGCGGACGTGCGTCGGTTGCCAGTGACTAGACGTGGTAGTCGGCGTGTGAGTGGGGGTGATTCGATGTCGGTGACCCGGTTCTTATGTCGCGTGGGTATTCTTGAAGTCCTGTATGGTTCCGCCCTCGGAAGGCTAAGAGTGTCGTTCGAGATGCGTCGAAGAGGAGAGCTAGTGATGATGTTGCGAAGAGAGAAGTCCAGAGAAGGTGACTAGCATGAAGGTCGCATGTAGTCGCCAGATGTTGTGTGTCAGAGCCAGTGTCGAGAGATGTCGTCAAGAGTGAGTTGTTGCTTGTCGTGTATACAAGCCAGTTCCAGATATCCAGTGAGAAGCCAAGGAATAAAGGTAAGAGAAACAGAGGGGGAGACACAGCCAGCGAGAGAAATCCCAGGGAGAACAGAGACTATAGCGCCTAACAAACTGTCAGCCACTAATGCGAACCGAACATGAACTGCTTTGCTCACCGAAAGACCCAACCAACGTATGAGGAGACTCGAGTGTCCAAAGACAACCTCTGAGGAACGATGAAAGACGCTACTCCAAGCATTGCATAACAAGGAGCATGTGCGGCTGACATGATGCATCGTTCCTGTTCGTCCGCGCCCTTGACGACCCTCGGCGGAGAGGATGCCACAAGTAGGATGTGAGGTGTGTTTCGGATGGTAGAGACGAGTGGTGTTGGAGAACATAGACGATAGTGCCTGATGGTAGACTGTCAGCCACTAATGTAGACCACAGACGAACTGGTGTGCTCACCGAAGAACTCAACTTGAACCAACTGAACAAGACAACTCGAGTGGCCAAAGACAACCTCTGGGGAACAACGAGAGCCGCAACTCCAAGCATTGCATAACAAGGAGTGTGCAGCGGCTGACAAGGTAAGTTGTTCCCGTTCGTCCGCGCCCTTGACTACCCTCGGCGGAGAGGGATCGACAAGTGGGATGTGAGGAGTGTTTGGATGAGAGATGGCTGGTGTTGATCGAGTATGTGCATAGGTGTGTGCCGAAGGGTACATAGGGCTTTCAGGTACTGGTGAGTGTCATGAGTAGTGGTAGAGGGTAGGGAGGGTAGGCCTGTAGTGGATACTGGAAGGTTGGAGGCTAGGTCACGGCGCAGAGGGCGCTACGACGGACGACGAGCAGCAAGGGTAGACGACGACGACGGGAGACGAAGGCTAGAGAGACATAAGGTGTAACTGGTGGACTTTCGGTGACATAGATGTCAACTCGTTGTGACTTGCGAGCCCTAGAGGACACAGCAGGAGACAGTCGAGAGGAGGGAAGGTGGTGGAAGAGAGGAAAGAGCGGTGAGGTTGAATTGCGACGACGGGGGCAGCTTTATAGGAATCCAACCACCACGGCTGACATAAGACAAGCCAAACAACTCGTCAGCCCAAGTCCAACCGCGACGACGCGTTGTTTGGCATCGGTCGAGATTGAAACGAGGCGCGAAGTCAGCCATTGTACATCCAGCCGCACAGAGAGCCTCTTCCCGCGCACGCACCGGTTTCTACCTTTGAGATTCGTGTAAACATTGTGATATACGTGGCCGCGTTGATGACTGAGCTACGAACGTATATCACATATACAGGCCAACTTGAAAGAGTGTCCCATGGAAAGACCGGTGTCCTTCATGAAGGTCATGGCCATCGTGTTACTGGAGTAGTAAGGTGCCAATGTCGCCCTTGTTTACTACATTGTCATTAGAGCGTAGAACAGGGGTGCTTACTGAAGTATAGCAAAGGAGATGGAAGCAGTATAGAGGCGGGTGTACTGAAGAGTGCCAATCCTGGTCCAAGGCTTACGTAATTTTCTGGGACTCTAAGATGGAGTTCGCTCCTCGAAACTCTCAGCTATCAGTACATACTTAAGTACTTGAGTGCAATACTTACCGCGATGCACTGTGAAACATACACAAGATCACCTCAGAGAACGCACAAAGCGCATTTAAGTATACAACGGCGAACAAGAGCTTATCAAACTATCGTCGCCTGACATACTAACGCCATATCTAGGACATATATCACAACTACAAACAAATGCGTCCAGGATCAATCAAGGCCTGCATACAGTCATATCACTGCTCTGAACCCTCTGAACCGTCTAAATCCTTCAATAACTCCTCCAATTCATGTGAATATCGACTCCCGTCTTCTCTCTTCGTAAATATCCACCATCCAGGAGCGGGGGAGACCACGTCCTTGACTCCCTGCTCGGAAAGAGACGCGTCCTTGCTGTCTGAAACACATGTGGCTACGAGGCCCGCAACCATCACTGTGTTGAACTCTTGACCGTTATCGTCTAGGAGTACGTCGACATCTGCATGTCCCACAGGAATACTGTCCATATCGACACTGCGGTAACCTATACCATCAAGCTCCAGGGGTTTATCGTCTCTCCAGCTGGTTGTCATATTTCCGTTCTACAACGGTTACTCTAGTTCGCAGATTTCACTATGCATATGTGGTTATCACTCACTTCGTCAAGGGGCGGCCCCTGCCAGCGTCCTTTACCCGTAAAAACACAGAAGGCAGTTATCCACCCAGAGAGATAAGTCGATCCGCTGAACTGATTATAGACGTGGGCAACCCTTTGCCAGAAGTCTATATTCTCCTGCGCCTCAGGCTCATCGAATGCACGCACAAAGCGAGAGAGAATGGGCTCCAATAGCGTGTACCACGCTGTAGTCTCTCTTCCATATTCCTTGAGCTTAGTAGTGCGCCTGAGTATCTCCTCCCAGTCTGCCTTTTCACCTTCGAGGGTGACACGTGGGATGCCACACAGTAGCACCATCTTGTACGAGAAATACTTGCGGAGAGTTGCCATCATCGTCACAGCAGCGACAACAGTATCGTTTTCTGTAGTGGTAGAAAACCGGGGAAGTATCCACTCCTTGAGTGTGGGGTCGACAATGAACTTGTCCATCTCGCCGGTCATTGCCGTAGCCAGATGCCCGAAGTCGACAGTGTAACGTGTGCCTCCGGTCGATACAGTGACTTCTTGCTTGCCTTCATGTGCGACGAATTTTCCGCGGAGCTCCTCGGCGTGAGCATTCACGTAGAAGTTGAATTGGACAAGAATCGCTATCCATATGTCGTCGGGACGAAGGACGAGGGCGTGATGATGATTATAAGCAGCAAGAACAGTGGCGATAAGCCCTGTTTTAGCCATGAGGATTCCGCTGCTGCTAGCATCTGGTCCAGATCCCAAGAACGACTGCAGAACTTCATCGCAGATATCCCACTGCGCTGGGCACGATGCCCGCAGTAATTGCACGGATGTGATTTCACTGACACCCTGAACGGGATTTGCAGTATGGGTGGCTGTTCTGAAAGTAACAGGCATGCTGTCGAGTCCAGATATGTGATCAGCTCAAACCGGTCTATATATGCGACGGGGTTTGGGACGGGAGGCTTACATGGATACGGTGGTGGTGGTACTGGTGTGAGACGAGCCCTACTACACAGTGGGACGCTGTGCACAGCTTATATCATATCAACATTGTAAAGTGATTGATTGTCAAACCTAACGATGGCTGTGGATTCAGTTCAGTGAGCTTCTCATGGCTACAAGAATAGTCGTACTAACCAGTCGAGCCTACCTGGACCAGACAGCAATACCTCTTGAATTGTCGAAAAGAGGAGGATAGTCGTGGAATACAAGTCATTCGGTATTATTGGTATCATGAACGGGAGTGGGAGCTGCAGACTCGTAGAGGTGTGCTGCTTCCTAGTACTTACTTACCGTGCCACGGTCATGATTGGGTTCAAACGGGTCAAGCGCGCGATCGACGCAAAATTACCCTTATACTGCCTCACGACCAACCTACGCTCGCAGCACGAAAGGATAAGTATACCACCTGTGAACAGGGTATATATTACAATAGCGATTCTGTACTTCTAGATACCGTAATAATAGCAATGCAGGTGTGTGATACTGAGTAGAAACAAAGAGGACATAAAGGGAGAGCGTGAGATAACAGTTATGAAACGAATGAATACGAAGCATAAGAATAAATAAGTGCCAAAAATCAAAAGTCCCCTGATAATCCACATAGTTAGGTAGAATGTGCAATCCTTGTTAAGAAGCATTTCTATAGCACAGTAGGACCAGATTCGGTCGAATACGTGCTGCCTCGCCACTGGTCATCTGGTCGATGCCCCGGTGACGGTTCTGGAGTGTACCCATCGTACGCGGTGGCATACGATACATCGGTGCCATCGTGATCATGATGATACGACGTAGGCGTAGGCTCATCGTCAGACGGTTGACGAACATGCATCTCGAAGGCCTCCGGCGAATTTGGCGGTCTGTTTCGCAAAGCAGGTATCTGAAGGGTGGTGTGGGGCTGCTGAGGGAAGGTAGTGACGGGAGATGTCGCTATAGACGACATTGGAGGCCCACCAGGAGTAGGCGATGGAGGTGTGGGAGAGGCCATTGGAATATTGGATGCTGAGTAGTAGGATCCAGCGAAGGACAACGCCGAGGGATTCATCGCCGCACGAGCCGTCGGTGTTAACATATCTTCGTCTGCTTGCCTGGCGGGAGAGGGAGGAACACTCAACGGGGTATTGGTACCGTTTGAGCTCAGGGGACTCCTTGATAGAGGCGAATTATGGAAATCAGGGTCCGGCTGGAAGCTCGAGATCTCAGACTCGGAGCGAAAATGAGGCTTGTGGAACATAGGTGCTTGTTCCAAATCCGTTTTGCCAGCTTTCTTGATGTCCCTCCGATGCTGAATTCCGAGTCTGTCCTTGAGGTCGCCTTGTACCCACATCTCCCGGATGATGTCGCGATCTTGGGGCATGTATGCGCTCGACACAAATTTGACGAAAAAGCGTGGTCCTGTGGTGGGAGTTGTCAGATAGACAATGGGCCGATGAGAGTTAAGACATACCAAGCGCAATGGCCATGGCAGAGATGACCGCAAGCCAAAAATCGGTTGTTCCGCACAGGATGACTACCTCTTGGTAGAAGTCGAAGCTCTCAAAGGCCGAGTATATGGCGATCCATATAAACATGACAAGGGAGGATCCCATGATGATGGCCCATGTGATGATGGTCCAGCTGGAAACGCGTTAGCGACCTTTCCAGCATTATTTACTACGCACACTTACTAGTGAGTGTTGATGCCAACGTAAGTATTGGCAGCCCAGATTGCCGCAACTGCCACAGTGGTGCCGAAGTCGGATATGGAGTCTATAGCGCGTCCGTCTGCAGAAGCAGCGGGCCCCAGCGTCCAAGCGAAGTAGGGAACGAAGAACACGACGAGGGACTGATAAAAACCATCCAGCATGTAAAGCCAGAATTTCGCCCGCGTGTACTCGAGACCTCGGATGCCGCGGATGTATAACTGAGGGAACGCCATTGCCGCCTTCGCATTGATGTCCTGGTCGAAAGCTGCCCGCATCGTCAATATCATGCGCTTGTGTATTCGGGGGTGATGCCTTACCTCCAAGGACAATGACAGGAAGTGATGTAAAGACAACGTTAGCCAAGAGAATGAACGTGTACTGGTAAAGATAGGAAGCATCAAAGCTGTCGCCAAGATTCAGTCAGTGTTGTGTCCCGGCGCAGTTTGTACAACCATCGCGTACCTATTGAAGAACAAAAACCAGAACAAAGGAAGTGTCCAAATAACGTTCTATAGAAAGATGTTCAGAGAGGATGCCACGTATAGTCAGAGAAAATTCTACCTTGTAGAAGAAGTTACTGTGCATGTCTGCGATACGTTGGTACGACCATCGACCGTGAACGATTAGCAGCTTTGTCAAGAACCGAAATTGACCAAACGCATAGTCAGCGGACATAGCGGCTTGAGATCCTTCTTTGCCAAGCAGACCACAACCAACGTTCGCCTCCTGAATCATAGCGACGTCGTTCGCGCCATCTCCAATCGACAAGGTCAACGCATTGCGCCCTTCCTTCACCTAGGTAATCATCAGATACGTCCGAGCCTGGCAGGAGGATATCCTTACCATCTTCACAACTAAAGCCTTCTGAGCGGGCGAAACACGACAGCAAACGACGGTTTCGCATTGTGTCGCAAGGTTCAGAAAGAGTGCCTTGAGTTGGGGAGACAGTGCATGGCGAAGAGTATCACCGTCAATGACGACAGCGAAAGCTGCTTGCGCTCCTGGAATGAATCCACGTTTCTTGGGATCGAGTGATGGAGGACCGAGGACTGAGGCTATCTTATTTACACCGGCTTCCAATTGCGCCCGTGTCCCCTCAGCATTGTCAGCCTGAATGATCATAATGTCCATGTTGCTCTTGAGAAGATTGCAGCTAAACCCTACAGCAGAAGAGTGAGCTCGCGTCGCCGCCGGATATACGGATGCACGAGAGTCTTACCTATTTCGATGGCAGTCTGAACCTTGTCACCTGTGAAGCGTGTTCTGTTCAGTACCGCCACGATGATAGTCTAATCGTTATACGTACCAGTCAGGATCCACAACTTGATACCGGCGTTATGCAGCGTCTCGATGGCATCAGGTACACCCTCCTGGAGCTTATCCTCCAGAGCTGTCGCGCCCAATATCGTCAGCGAATGTTCGATCAACGCATTGGCCTTGTCAAGCTCCTCGTCACGATCTTCAACCGCAGAGGCGGCAGCGTCGTACACTCGCTGCCACTTCATGTATTCGCCTTCATCAAGCACACGGTAAGCGATGCACAACGTTCGTAGACCACCGTTGGCGAACGCCTCCATGTCTTTCGCCGTCTTCTCCTTCAGGACCGGATCGTGATCCTCCTTCAGCAGCGAGTAGATGACACTGTCGGCGCCCTTGCAATACATGATGATCTGGCCTTGAGGATTCCGCATGATGACGCTCATCCGCTTTCGAGTGCTGTTGAACTCGATCAACTGTAGCAGCTGATGACGCTCAGGCTGTCCCAGGACCTCGATGTCGATAGAGTCTTTCATCTTGCCCACGAATGGGAAGCCGACATCACGAGCGGCGGCCACGAGCGCGGCCTCATCGGGTGACTCGGCCTTGTACTCAAGCAGGTACGGGTTTCCGTTCGGGTCCGGGCGGTCTGAGAGGACGCTGTGGCAAAGAGCCAGGGCGCGGAAGAAATCGACGATGGGCTGGTGCTGCTTGGAAGAGTGATCCGTGAGGTCGTCGGCGAACTTCGAGGATATTAACGTGACCTTGTCGGGTTGCAGATATCGGTTCTTGAAGGACGATGAGAGCTTCTGGAGCATGTCCTGTTTCATAGCCTTCAACTGACGGTCCTGCTCTTCAGGCTCCAGCATTTCCGTGTTCCCTGTACGCTTGGCGGCACCTCGCTGGGCCTCTGTAACTCCTTCGCCGTACGCCACCCCGTTCACCGAGCACTTTTGGAACTCCATGATGTTCTGAGTAAGGGTACCGGTCTTATCGGAGAAGATGTACTCGATCTGGCCAAGGTCGTCAGAGATGTTCCACGTCTTCGGAACGCATGCGGCATCAAGTTCCTCGTAGTACATGTCAATGTCCTGCGAGATGAAGAATGCCTGTATAGTCTTGACGATTTCGATAGATATGTATAAGGATATGGGAACGATATTTTGGAAGGCGATGAGGCAAGAACTGCGAACACTGTCAGAGACGGGAGAGAATGCAATGATGTGGGTACTTACACGAATGTGACGATAGCATTCACTACTGGTGAATCCGTAGCGTCTACACCCTGTTCGTATTTCTTCATACTGGTGGACCCATCACCGTCCAAAAGTCCACTGCCGATGGCACCGACAAGGCACATTATGATCAGGACAACGAAGTTGATGATGACGTTGAAATTGGTCTCCTTTTCGATCTTGGACCGTTTCGAAGGAGTCTCGCCACCGTTCAGCATGATCTTCGAATCCGCGCCTGTAAAGACAACCAGTCCAATGATCCATGCAGTATTCCTGACGGTGCAACCTCGCAGCAAGAGTTCGTTGATAGTGACCGATTCCTGTTTCTGCTCACCAGTTATGGGGTCATCGTATCTGAGGACTCCGTGGTACACGTAGAGGTTCTGGTGAGGGGGTTCGGAATCCAAAACGAAGGAGATGCGCTCCACGTCCTCTTCAGACATCAGCGACGAGGTACCGCGGATGGCCTTACGAGGCTTGAGATTCGTTTCGCCATCCAGATTCTTCGTCTCGACATAGCACATGTTATCCGAATCTGATGTCGCCAGGACTGCGATATCCGCAGGAATCTGCTCGTTGTCACGTAAGAGCACGATGTCACCGACCTCCAGCTTCTTCCACAACGTCCTCTCCCATCGGGGCGTACCCGTCACTCGCTTCGAAAGATCAACTGCGCCAGAGGCCTCACGTGCCTGGGCAGTGGTCGGTTCGTAGTCGGGCTGATTGAGTACGGCTGGAACCTCACGCCACGATGCGTGCTTAGCCTCAGGTGGGTAGCTGTGAAGTGCTTCTGAGCTGGGGATAGTTTGCAGCTGCTGACCGTTGTTGAAACCACGATCTTCACGACCTGGGCCGACCTGTACACTGTAACTGCTCCTGCTATCATCGGCCTTTGTGAGCACCACCTGCTGCTTCCCTTCCGCCGCCTCCCGCTCTCTCAACTTCCTCACCCCTTTGGTAACCTGGTTGGGGTCGTTGATTCCAAGTGTCCGTTCGAACCAATTACGCGGATCAAGCGGCTGGTTCACGTTCTTCCATTGTCCCAGTTTCGTAGCTGCTGAGTTGTTAACTTCTTCGTCCAATAGCGCACGACGGTAGTCCTCAATGCCATCCTTGATAGCTGTAACCGTAAGGATGAAAATCAGAGGAAGTGCCGCCGTCTGTGGCGAAGGGGCTCCGAATATAGAAAACACTTGCACTATCACTAGTGCCAAGAAATAGAGGTTCGCGACGCTAAATGGTGTTAGATGACACCTCACGTATACCGCATGGCAGAGACTCACCGACGGAATTGCTCGTACAGGTTTCTCGGAATATAAGTCAAGATAGTATACTCTAATCGACATGGATAAGAACGTAATAAAGAAGAGATAGAAAGTAGGAAGATACGCACTGCTTGTCCGAACTTTATTTCGCACATACCGCACTACGGGCTCTCCTTTGTGATCCAACTCGTCCGGGGGTAGAGGTTTGTTGACATAAATATTCCTACGTAGCCCAGTGACTGGTGGTGCGCTAGACACATCCACAGGTGCTTCCGGTATGCTCTCCGCCTTGTCTGGACGCTTCTTGTCTGTCCCCCGCCTGAAGAAGTTCCGTGACTTCTTCCTCATCATCGTCTTTCTCCTCTGCGCGCGCTCCTCCAACCGATTCGACTCATCCAAGGTAGAATGTGCTGTCCGCACAGTGCGTAACCGCAGCTCGGGGTCAATGGAGTTGTCTTCATCGTCGGGACTGTCGTGATCGGGACGTCGAAAGAGAGGCATTCGCGGACGTGTTCAATGTTGACCGGCAAACGTGAATTGGTGCCCCAGGACCAGCACGGGTTAAAAGAGAGAGACGGAGGGGGAGATTGCAAGAAATGTCGATGGTGAAGAGGAAGATGCTCGGCCCACCGCCTCGCAGAACGCTAACAAGGTCGGTCGCAGAGCAGCGCTACGCTGGTGTTGGCGTATCAGGACCCCGGAAGCGTGGCTAGTAATTCATGATTGATTTTGTAGGTAATCTTTGTTATTCCTTACAGAATACCTTACCAACGATAAGAAAAATTGGGCGTCTTGGCTGGCTTAGGAAGCTTGGCCGCCAAGCCTTCATGCACTTGTCCTCCACCATAACAAACACCCTATCTGGGCTCAAAACAGGGGAGCCAGGTATATCTACCGTATAATGACCTATGCAGACTCAACACCCATAATCAGTGAGCAGTGCGTCAGCCTGAAGCTGCGCGTACGTTTCACAGTGGAAACATCGCATTCGGGCGGTAGGTACCACAGCATCATTACAAACGCACGCATGGTCTACCAGAACGCAGATTGCGAAAGAGAGAGGTTTGCTACAGTCTTTACAGTGCAAGTGCCTCTCTATCATGCTCTCCCTCGCAGATATACATTCACGGCGTGTGCACCTTGAGCCAGGAAGCTTCGCCGTGGAGAGATGGGCGGACCTTGGTCACATCGCCTCCATCATCGACAACTCCTCATCCATCGGAAAGCTCTGAACTAGTGCATCAAGTGACAGAGGTCCTATTGCTGCGTCGTCGGGCCGTCAAAATTGTGGGAAACATCTTCTTGTTGCACTCCGTAACCTTCCCAGGAACGCTGCTTGCGTAGGTATCAGACATATCGAGATGCCTGAGCAGCTCCTATCATGCTTCATAAGCAGATGATCTGACGGTATTTGCGAGTTTCTCCCTCACCTGTTCGGATTCGCCGTCCTCACCATATTCCCAGACTCAAAGGACCTTCCAATAGGACGGTACTCACATCAAGGTAGCAATAAGTAATACTTGCATAACGACCCGTGCTACGCATCCCTGGACACCGGGTGGAAAAGGACAGACACGGACGTTCGGCGGGTTCAGTATATCCGCTGGAAGTTCTCTCAGAACAGGGCTCCTACTGTCCCTTGCGCATATTTCACATGGACGCTCAGGATTTCTTAGCAAGCCACGCGTCGCGCTTTCTTCGGCAATGCAACCCCGTCATTACTACTGCTACATAAGTATATACATCGTTTCTAGGACCTGGATGCAAGCTCGGAACTCAGAAAGGGACTCGCTCTTACATAGGGTGCTATGACCCTACGCGTTTAGCAGGGCCGATCGGAACAGGGATTCAACTGGTTGGTCATGACCACGGCACTCCGAAATGTCGGGGAGGTGCAATGGTAAGTACTGTGTTACTGTGTTTGTCTCATAACCAGTAACAAGTATAACGGGCAGTACAGACTTTGGATAGATGGAAATATAGATGTGATCACATATCATCTGGGTGCGTTCTCAAAGCTGTGGCTGCATCACCCAAAGATCAGTGAAATGTGAGCGTTGTTGTGCAAACCATAGCGCTTTATGATTGCTGCCAATAAGACCAGATCAATGTCCTTCTCAAGACATTCGCCAGCCCAGAAATAGCCACGGCGTCGTCGGACACCGTATAAGACTATGGGCCGTGAACGCCTTCGAAGTCCAGTATTCTCTTCTATCCCGTATGAACGCGTCACTTCCCAGCTCTCTTTACAGCGGCGCTGCTTCTTCGTCACCCACATCACGCAACTCCTGATCACCGTTGTCCATCTATTTAGCTCTGGTGCCGCAGTCAGCTGCATGTCTCCGCCTCTCCGGTGAGGCCTTCCGTTTCTCTTGTCTGCAGGTTAATCGGTATGTTGCTCCGAACGGCGACCATGACCATCCTTCCGGCCAGAAATTGGCGATGAATGGTACGTAAGCTCTTACTCGTGTGGCCTGATATAGGTATGCAAGATAGCAACCATGGAACGCGTACTTGTTCGGAGGTGATAATACTCGACTTTGGACATACTGAAGGGGATCAAGCATCTGGATTGACATGTTAGATCCTGCTTGTGGAGGTCGAGAACATTCATGCTGCTTCGCTGCTATCGTCGTTCTTAATCTAGTTACACCAGTTACTCATTGAGTAGTGGTAAGTTGCATATTCTGTCCCGGCACCTCGATCCTGACAATCCTGACAAGTATCAGTAGTTGATAGAATTCGATTAGTAGTATTCGACGTCGCCGTCTCTCTGGCCTTATGAGTTTGGTTGGGACACTACGGTAGCTTCAGAGACCAAATCCTGGTCATTTTGTGTGAAGATGAAAAGAGATAGGGACAACGCTCAGAGGGGTCGACATGTTGGAGCCGACGAAATACTTATATCTCCCTGCTGTTCACACAGGTGTGGCTTGGGTGCACATCGGAAGGATTGTAGTCAACAACGTGATTTGTATGTGCTTTCCTTGTGTTTGCACACTGCTTGAATATGACATTTGTTTCACTGCAATAATCGTGTGTTAAGCCAGTCTGAGATGAACGTCGACAAGTAGGAAGGCAATCCACTTGCAATTGCAGTTTGTTACGAGTAACAAGCGGCTTGATGACCATCAGCATCTGTAAGCAGTTTCTTACTGTATTTAGATCTCCGACTGATAGCACCTACCTGACCACTTACCACAGAGGGTGACCTTCACCAACGTTCTGAACTATCAGGTCGATTATCCTCAGTGTCTGTAAACTGCAGTTCTGAAATGACAGAAGATCGCGAACATTCAAGCAGACATGGTGAGGGCCCACTATCGTCGACCGTACTTGTCGACTAACCTCTCTCTTGCTTTTGATCCCGCATATATCGCTTGGGAACACGCTCCTCGGCTGGACGGACTGGTGACTGGATACCGCGACCAATCCCTCAGGCTCTCATAGGCGACGAAGCAGGTCAAGGTCACCACGTCGTCGAAGAGATGAACGAGAGGTAGACCACTCTCGCCGTCGCCACCGCACACGATCACCACGTCGAAGAGAGTCTCCCGAACGTGAGAGACGTTCCACCTACAAGGATGTCAAGGATGACCGTCGATCGCGTCGTGGGATAGATGATGAGAGAATGAGAGGCCGCGAGCATGTAAAAGAACATGTGAGAATGTCGTACATTGCTTTGAATGGGTATATGCTGACGTTGCGTCCGAAAACACAGCGACACAGTAGAACACGCGTCTCGCGTTCACCGTCGTCACATTCTACGTCCTCTGACTCGAGCAGCCTGCCTGACTCCCGCGGGGACCGGTCACATACACAACGAAGCCAGAGGTCAAGGTCGCATAGCAGAGAACGATCACACTCAAGGCATCACGATCGTCACGAAAGGCGGCACAAGAGAAAGCATAAGGAACACAAGAAGAAAGAAAAGGAGAAACGACGTTCCAGCGCGGATGAAGAGCGAAGGAGTGTATTGACAGGCAAGAAGGTGTGTGCAGCACTAAAGACCAAAGCTTCTATTGCATGGAACTCACTGCATATAGATCAAACTGAAGGTGCATAAGGATGCTGCAGACCTTGAACGAGACGCAAATCGCGAGAGTTTATTACAGTTTCTCAACTCTGCCTGTGGGTAGAGTCGGAATGGAGCTATGGGCTCCCATTGTTGCTTTGTACACACTCCTACCCAGTTGTTGCAGGCAGTTGTAGACAAATCTTTGCTTGTTAGTAGCAAATCATGCCTACCTTACTTATCAAATGGTTGACTGTTCTGTAAAGATCACGGATGGCTTTCGCGCGATTAGCAAGCCTGTCGCTATCGCCACAATATTGGCGCAGTGCTCGGATTCACCAAACGTCGAAACTTTAAGTCCATTTATTGTAGTGACGCAGTATCGGGAGTCTGAGAGGTATCGAGATGCAATGTTCGTACGAGGTCGTGACTGCTATTTAGTTGAAGAACTTGCGGTTGGGGTTCGCGCCAAAGAGGTCGTAACGAATCTCCGGAAGCATCTGGCGAGAGTGGTTAGAGAGGTTGCACACCAGATCTGTAATAACTTTACCCTGTCTTCCAGTAGGCGAAGTCGTTCATCGAGAGTATTGTCAATAGTGATACGATTGTTTGCGCCGATAAGCACGACGCCTCCAGCACTAAAGATGGGCAACATATCAGCAAGCACAGACAGACTGCGTTTCTAGGATTGAAGCGGAAGTACATACAGATCCTCGCTCAAACCCCCTTGCACTTTCGTGGTCACAGTTTTCGAGCTTAATTCCTGGTACTGCTTCTCTGCGTTCTCCGCAGCCTTCTTCACGACATCGATATCCTTGTCCCTCGCAAGCACGACGACGTCGCTCTCAAGTAGAGCGAGTAGTCCCTGAGTAATAACATTCTCCAAGAATTGAACATAACGGTCCTCAGACGCGGACAGAGACACGATGGACTCGCGAGCGGTAGTAAAAAGATCTTGGAGATGCTCTTCCCTTTGCTGCAACAGCTTGAGACGAGACTTGTTCGTGAGGGTTGACTGAGCTCTGCGAAACGTTACAGTTTGCATTGGGACACGCTTTAAGCATATTGGGACGTACATCTTCTGAGAAACCTCTGCATTCTTCCTCTTCTTCTCATATTGTGCATCGATCGCCTGCTGCTCCTGCTTCACTAGCTTGGCCTGCATACATGGACCTTGAGATCGACGCCGACATTGTTGCCTTCACCTTGAACGTACCTTCTCGATAGCAAACTCCTCGTCTGCTTTCACTCTTATTTCCCTAGCTTTCTCTTGCGCCTCCTGTTTGATGAACGCGACCTATAATATGAAGCGTCTTGAGTCCGTACGACTGGCCAAAGGTAACGGCTCTGCCGCTTTATTTGGGACAGTGGCAAGCGTTACTGACCATCTTGTTCATCTCAGTGAGGACTTCATCGTCGTTAAGTGCTCGTGTAGACATCTTGTATGTTAAGTTACTAGAGCAGGGACCGTAGTGGAGGATTGGCTTGGAGGAGTTAAGCGAAGGTGCTCAAGTGAGGAACAGCTATCCGAGTCCATGACGCTTGCCTCAGGCTAAGTCGATGCTTTATAATGTATCTAAACGCCTATCCTCACAAGCATTAATGGGGTAGTGGTAACCTGGGTCGTTGCCATCGACCCGCCGGGGGTTCGATTCCCCCTTAATGCAATGTTGATATTTTTGTTTTCTACCTCCAACGCTTCGAACACTGTAGTTTGCTCGATAGCATTGTCTATTTTATACCCGTACTACAAGTACAAGCCGACATGTTTACACTCAGAATGCAACTTTATACGTAGATCCCACCTTCACTAGTAAATTCTTGGCCGATCCACCGAAGACGAGAGTTACGCGTACGTTGCGAGATGCACTCCCGGAATGCAATTGGACATTTCTCGGCTGCTGATCTTCCCAGTCCATATCGAGTTTCAGTCCACCTCGTAAATGGACATTTTTCAAGGAGCCTGAAGACCAGGCTTGCGGTAGCGCAGGGAGGAGAGTGATAGTATAAGGTATCTCATTCGACGCAACATCCGGATTATGAATGAGGCCGTTCTGCACGATGGACTTATGATCTGTTCCGGGGAAATGTAATAGCATGAAGACTTACCAGAAGGGCGGCTGGGTATCCGAAGTTGGCATCGATCTGGAAGAAGGGGTTAGCATCCAGAGGGTTGTACAGACTGAAGAGATTCGGTCCAAAGTTCCTCTCGATAGAATACTAGACGCGTGAATAGTTATAGCATAAGAATCACACAATGCGTAAGATGCTCTCTGGACTATACTCACAGTTAACTGGTGATAGAACGCTTGTGCGGCGCCGAACTGTGCCCACATTGCTGCGCGCCAGACCTTTTCCCAGCCTGCATCGCCATCGGGCCCTGTTCCATTTCCGCGGTGTATTAGGCTGATTCTCGCTGCGTCGAGAACCTGAGATTTCGTGTAGGTAATATTTTTACTTGCGGCGGGTGGAGGTTGAATAGTCTTATTGTAAGATGTGAGGGCATAGCCGGGATAAACGCCAATGAGGTGGGACAAGTGGCGATGGGTGTCAGTAGGAGAGTCCATGTCTAGCTTCCACTCTGTATCATATGCATAAGTCACGAGGAGAGAGAGAGTCAAAGAAACTTCGAGCCTACCTTGTAGCTGACCCCAAGAGCCTACGTGGATGCCTTTATCCATCAAGGCTCGCTTCGTGCGAATTTCTGTACACGAAGAGTGACATCAGTGAAGCCTTCAGTTGTGGTCGTGATTACCCGTGGCCTGTCGCCTGTCTTACCTTCAAGGAAGGCTGTATCCGTGTCTCCACTCGTATTCCAACCTTTCTCGACTGCGTTGAAGAGCTGCCAAATCAGCTGTTGGGCATGCGCGCAACCTGGGTTGCGGAGGATATGACCATGAGCATAGAAATCTGATGCCCTAGCTGATGGGCAACGCACCAAAAGTGATAGGGACTTGCTCAGGCGAGTTGCACGGAGCGACCACCAAAGTGGTGTCATTTGAGTAATCATCAGTGATCAACTTGTCCAAATGGAAAGCAGCAACACCCTATGAGAGTCTTGAAGTTGGATATTGCCATAGGTCGAGAGCCGTAATATACAGTACCTTCAACAAGGGCCACCCTTGAGTTTTCCACCACTTGGAATCCCCGGTAAAGTCAAAATGATCCCACACGTGAACCATCTGCCAGGAGTATCATTCAGCGGATGCCAGCGAACGCAAGTATATTGAGAGTGGTACATACCATCCAGACCGCCGATTCTACGGATAGCCTCATTCAGTAATTCTCATATCAGCTATCATGATCGTCACAAACCTGGATAATCCGCCCACTCTGCAGAGTTGCCGTAGGCTTTCATTCCGGTATGTCCGAATATCTTAGAGATGTGAAGTCCTTCGTAAATGTAGCTTGCTGGAAGAACAAACTCGTGTGCTCACGTTCATCTAAGAGGGTTGATTAGTAGCCGGGTTAGATTAATTGACAATCAAAGCGGACCTCATTGTGCGTCACAAAGCCTCGGGATATATTGTACAACGTGAGTGCAGTCTCTGAGCCTCGAGGTGCCCACGTTTTCTATGCACATGCTTTCAGTGGCTCTCCTTGCACAGAGTAGGACACATACGCACTTGGATATAATCGAAAAGAGGAGTAACAACGTGCGAGGGTGCTCCAGTAATCTCCGCAAACCAGTAATTCATTTGGATGTTTATGTTGGAATCTATCAAACGGAACCCTGAGTCGCTGCATGATATACACCATTCATTGAAACGACCCACGATAGTCTATATGCACATATATTCCATCAACATGTCATAGCTGCTTCACCGTCCATGAGAAATACTGACCTGCACTCCAAGCAGGACTTGTATCCATTGCCCACTTTCCTTGTAAGTTCGACGGAAGTTGACCAGGCGCACTAGTCGCTAGAAGGTGTCGTCCAAAGTTGAAGATTAGCCACTCGAGATAAGGGTTGCCTTCATCCGTCTTGTATTGGGCGACAAGCTGGTCGGTAGGTGGTAAGGACGACAAGTTAAGATTCGCGTTAGCTCCAAATGAGAGGGTTAAATCTCCCAGGTTTGTCTTGTACGCCGCTGTGTGAGCTGACAGGATGTCTTTGAAAGCCTTCTTTCCAGTTGTGGCAGAGTTGAGTAGTTTGCTGAGCGACGTGTATACGACCGAAAGCGGGTTTGCAAACGAGTAGTTGCTGGCCGCATTTCCAGCATCCATATCATATTCAGTGTCTCCAACCCAAGTGATCCACTCCTCAAACGCGCCCTCGACGGAGAGCGTAGCATTGCTACTACCGGCCAGGTGACATTGGACGCGTGCATTGGTGCCACGAGCGGTGACGCGGAAGAGGAGCTCGTATGCCATACCGGGCTCAGCAACGTTCCCTTGCACTCGGAGAGTAGAATTGTCCAGACACGAGACATTCGCCTGGGGAAGGCCAGACTCGAAGCTGCTAGAAAATACATGAGTTACGGTGGGTAGAAGAGAACCAGAGGCTCCGTTCGTGACTAGATGTTGAGTACATGCGCGGGTTGGATGTGAGCACAGCGTTGTCCTATCTAGTGATTCAGTACATGTATTGGCGTAATATTTGATCACGAACCTGGTGAAGGTGCTGTTATCCTCGCTGGAGGCCCATGTAGCCCGAGCTATCCCTCGCTCAAGGTCAAGCCACCTTCCGTATTCGACGGCTTCCGGATCTGAGGAGCTGTTCAGAGTGGTAATCAGATATCCAGAGCCCGCGTATGAGCCTGTCTCAGGGCTTTGAGTTCCTACAAAACCTCGACAAAGATCTCAAGTGAACTGACCATACGCTCCAGCGTCGGTTGTAAGCTCTTCAATATCTGCAATGGGAAGGTAAGAACCAGCGGCGAGACCGAGGATAAACTACGGAACTATCAATAGTGCCATTCGAAAATATCGTCTTTCTGATTTCTTGCATG
Source organism: Irpex sp. Y119-03 (assembly GCA_037042295.1). Taxonomy (NCBI): domain Eukaryota; kingdom Fungi; phylum Basidiomycota; class Agaricomycetes; order Polyporales; family Irpicaceae; genus Irpex; species Irpex sp. Y119-03. The sequence continues at coordinate 66,154 of JAXQKB010000007.1, forward strand.
TCCTGTGCCATCTGTGCTCGTTCAGAGGGCTGCTTGTTTCCGCCATTGTATGTCTGTTCAAGTGAAAATACGAGTGGGATGTTCAGTGGTGTATCATGTCACAGCACGAACATTTCGAACCTTGTCTTGAAAAGGCCCACCGGACCAGAGGGATTCGATATTCAATTGGGTAGTTTCTTGTACGGTACCCCCGGGCGTCATCGCTGAAGAAGTATTGTCAGATATAGAAATGAAGAAGCGAAGGACAACCTGCCTGCAAGGTACCCGTTACCAACGGGCAGCCAATGTGTTGCCCAGGCCTGTCCTGGGGACGTATACCACAGTCCATTACCCGATGATGGGAAGCCTTGAGGTACAGCATTTGCCAGAGCAGCCAAGAACACGACGAACGGTAGGCGAGGGAGCATAGAGGCCATTATGACAGGATACAACCCAATCATCCAGCTCTATGGACATAAGCTTTTATACTGTGCGATGTCTTCGATGATCTGGAGGAGCATATGCTATGACCAAATTGCTTAAGAAGTCGGCATTTCGTAGGTCGCCCCATGACTCTACCATTGATGACGGCGATACACATGACGGCCGCTGCGAGCGTACGGGCCGTGAAAAGAGTATGATCACGAGCACTTGTCCTCGCATCGCATCAGGGTCACCATGTTCGCTGAATATTACCTATCATATACCTTCGCAAGCCCTTGAACGAGACTAGAGTCAGAGTATTCATAAGTATAAAGCAAAGACCAACCGGGCCGGAGCCGTTCTTGAAAGCACGTTAATTATGATATCACTGAATCCTCCACTCCTAGCTGCCTACGGTGCCTGTGTATGCGGCAGACTCAAATTCTGAAAATTGTATCCTGCTTTTTCTATCAATATGCAGTGCTGAAGAGGATCGCGCACAATCTGAGTGGATACTCACACTTCCAAAGCTTCCCGAGACCTTTATCGCTGTAAAAACTTACGAAGCAGAGCGACTATTTCTCGGGACTCTACTGACACCTGAGGTCCACGCAGCAAGTTGTCAGCGGTTTCATGGCTTCATGATCGATAAGCTTGACGCCTGGTTGTAATGTCGAAGGATGAGATGATGACTGTCCCAATGAGCGAGAGCACGGCAAAATCCGATGTCTCTTGAGCCAGATTAGGCAGTTGTCAGGCAGATGTCGATTCAAAAAAGGTAACTGTCGTCAAGACAACAATGAGCTGTTGATCAACGCCCTCATCGTTACCCCAGCTTGAGCTGTGTAGCAGTCTATGTTGCTCTTTGTTGCTTCGTTCTGCCCCTTTCCACTCTTCTTCCTGCTCTCGTGAGGCCCAGTAACCCCTTCTGTACTATCTCCACGTTCTTTTTGCGCAACTCTCTTTCACAGTTCTCGTCGAAGCTTTGGTCTCGTCTGGCAGGTCCCTTTGGTTATTGAAGTTTGAAATGGCCTTCACACATTTTGGAAAGCGGGTGCTCTCCGCATATCGTATGTGCCTATATTACGAAATTTAACGTTCAAACTTGACGAGCTGACTCGCGTTCTTCACACTCGTACAGTTATACTATTTGTACTCGACATCATCGTGCTCGCGCTGGCTGCACGGGTTAACATATGGCAGGAATTCTTCTGTACGTTCCACTTAAGCTTATACCGGTACACTGTTAACTATGCGCTGACCATGATTCATGACTTTACCCAGTTATGGCTGATCTCTTCCCTCTCGGACTGTCGATCGCAAGTCTCGTAGTCCTTTTATTACTGTGAGTTGACTTGAGTGCCAGTGATGGCTCTCTACATGCCCGGATTTAATAACATACTACGTCCATGTAGATTGCTATCCGCCGGTGGCTTGAAATACACTTTCGTCGCTCGCCCAGCATTTCACATGAGCATCTTTGGCTTGCTATCGATCTTCTGGCTAGGTGAGTATCTAAAACCAAGATGATTTCTGCGTGTCTGCGTAGGTCGTCTGAACTGGTGTTTTCAGCGTTCAACGCGTTCTCCACATTCCGCTGGAGCAATATACCCTTCCCTTGCTCCATTATCCCTGACGGTGAGTCGGCAGCTTCAAGTAGACCCGAAGTGTATCGGGTGATACTAACTTTCCGATCAGAATATGCCGACGAGCGTGGTTGGTGTCAAGAAGTTCAGGCCCTCAAAGCCTTTGTATGGATTCTCTTCGTTGGAGGTAAGTTTACTAAACGGGATTTAGTCTGAATGATACATGCTTACCCCGGGGGCTGCTAGTTCTCATCACAACTACGTTTGTGATCCAACACGTCTTCTCTCAACACCGCCACGGCAACAGACAAATCTGGAAGTTCTCCCTCATGCACTTCGACCCACGGTCCGCGGCACATCAGGGACACGCACGGTCTACTAGCGTTACTGCAGGCTACTTCGGCAGGGCCGCAAGTAGCTATATCCCGGGAATCGATTCGAAGTGGTAGTAGGCGAATGTGTCATCTTCTACCATATATCAATGTACCTAACAAGGAGCGTGGCTACGGGATTAAGTTTTGCTTCAGAGCAAGCTCGTCACTATTTACCTGGATACACCTTTCACGATGCGTCAAGAAACCTTCCTCAGCTCATTCCGAAAATCATCATCTTGCGCCGCTTCGTATCACAGGTAACCCAGCATTACTACTTTAACTAATAAAACATAACCGCCGCCTGCGCAAACCTCTCAAATTTTACATGCGTGTAAACTTGTAAGAACCCGACTTTGCAGTATGCGTTGGATATGGCTAGATACAGGCGGATTTCGCTGGCAGGAAGAATGCATTCAAGTTGGATAACATTCACGAATCGAACTTCTGAAGGCGCAATCACGCTGCTCTGATTACTGATAGTCCAATGGACCTCTACTAAATATCTTCAATATGGGCGGATTGAAAGGTATTCTAGGGATACCCTTACATATGAATAGAGCGTACTTTCCGGCAAGGCCGATAGTAAAAAAACCCAGGCGCGAACGCCAGAAAGAAACAATTCGGGCAGATAGACTCAGGGATCACAATAACTTTAAGTTAGGATCAGGTCGAGATAAACGCCCAAAAAAGAGCGAACCGTGGGCTTCCATCTCCTATCAATAAAGAAGCCATGCTGCATACACGTGTCTACCAAATGAGGTACGCTGCGATCATTCGTTTGAGGCAACCTTGCACCGATTGTGTGGTCAGGTCGTAAGACAGCGCTCAAGCACAACACCTCCTCTCCGGTCTGTCTTGCCTGCTATCAGCATACTTGTGAATTCTTCTCCTACCTTTTGCCTTCGATAATCGTGGCAGCGCGCGACTTTAGCTTGTTCGTGCGCTTAATGTAACAATCGACTTCGTCATGGACCACCACCGGCTACTCATTGCTTCAAGATGACTACGACTTATAGCCGACGACGTGTTTCCCTCTATCCTCCAAATAAAGGCTCTCTGAGTGCGGGGACTCCTTTCGAGTTATGGCCAAACCCACGTATTCCCGGATATTAGATGCTTTATGGGATGGATGATATATAAAACACAGACCAACAGTACGCCGTCTTTACTTCCTCGGTAGCGATGTTATCAGCCAGCTCCCACGTCAGACTGACCCAAATACTGTAGTTGTAGGGACCATGTTAAAGCTGTGGGGTTTCTGGACTGTACTATAGGAAGTACAGCTCATGAGTCTAGGCAAATGGTCCCTTGAATTCTTTTCCTCACCGGTAAGCACGTATACACGTATACACCGCATGCTCTTCGCCCCCTTGCGCCACGGCCCTCCCATTCATTGCAGAAACTTTCGTCAAGAAAGTTTACATGCTGAAATGTTTCCCATGTCTACTGACCGTGTATTGAATCTGTATCCCAGCCGGATATTCAAAATACGTCCAAAATCACACCCGTTTAGTCATCCTATTTATAATCTTGATAAAACAACAAGCAGTAAGCATGAAGAACACCTCTACTCTCCTTTATAATCGTGCACTCACTCCTTATGACCGCCAGTACAACTTTTTCTCCGCACCTCTGGCCAGCTTGTCGTGCTAGCTCGTTTGCAGTGTTATTCGCAAGCGCTGAGGCTGGACCCGGCGGTACCCTCTTTCCATTCGTTCTCTTTGCTGCCTGCCTCGGTCCGTGTTCTGAAACTAGGAGATGGTCTGATTTGCGTTGGAGGAGTTTTTGGCCACCTACTCACCTCTATCTATATAGAATCGTCCACCCTCAAGCTCAATGTCTCTACCGACTAAGCAATCAACCAGAATATCTCTTTCTATCGGTATGTGCAATGCGTCTCTCATTGAGCGACATATGAAATACCATCCCTATCCAACATCGTGTTTTATTCGAGACCAATCACCGCGCGTTATATTTCGAATTTTCCACTGGTCCCAGTTGTTATAATGACGAAGATAACTTCCTTTAGTTCGATGACGCTTAACGTTGCAGTAGTGCCTATGTGTCCGCATGGCTATGGGTACGCTGCATGCATTGATCGTGGTCAACGCAGGCACCTGCATCCATCGTCATACGCACACCAAGCACCATCAACGTGGATCCAGGGATGCATGGTACTTCCCCCCTCACCGCTCGCATAGCATCGTCACTTATCAAGCTGACGATTGTCTCTTTGAGCCGTGAATCGAATACAATCGCGACCTTGCCAGTTCGCGGAGGGCGCCCACAGACCAAGACGTCTATGTTGTTACCTGAAGCAGCGTCCGTTTGCATCGAAATCTGTGAGAGCCTCTAGATGCATTCTGTGCGTATGAATACTTACTAGCATTCCTTAGCTTCTTGGCTTGAATCTGCACCAAACCTGCGACGTACCAGGTCGTGTACTGACCAGAAATCACCATGGGCGGCTTTGGGCTATTTGGCGGCTACAAAAGCGCCAACTTCCCAAGCGCACACTTGTGTAGCAATCGAGTTGATGCGCTTTGCGCGAAGTCTCTGCAACGATACCCCCAACATCCTGCTCCCATAAGAATCTTTGTCTCACACGATGTATGGAATACCAGAAATGAGGTATGCAATCCACTCTTCCTCCGCAGATATATATCCAGTGCACCAACCTCCCGCCCATGGTCTCAGTATGCTCGACGAGCGCACTCATGCGCGGATTGGAAGCTTTGCTGAAGACTTCGTCAATCCTCACGGGCAGATCGAGAGCCCTGATTTCGATCTCTTCGGAGATGACATTGACCCAGAGGAGTTCGAGAGGATGGGGCACAGCGACTCAGAGGACAGCACACAGACGAATATACCTCCTCAGATACCTTTGCCAAACCCTCTCCCGCTCGCACAACCTTTGCTGGCAATGCCGAACCTTCCTCAGCCCTCCCAGTCAATGGTGGCCCAACAGGCTCATGTCAACACAGGTATTGTACCCCACACCTAACTTTACAAAGAGGCTGACATTGGCGAATAAGACCTGGGCGAGACTCTGGAGAATGGGTCTCAGGGAAGTAACAATGACGGGCTGGTTAGGAGTAAATGGTATTTATGCGACTTTCGATTCATGAACCCGTCACTTAGTGGAATGATTCGCAGTTGTAAGACGGCAAAGTCTCAGAACGGCGGACTAACAACAATGACAAATAGGTAAGTAGCTTACTACGTACCCATCGTCCGCGGTGCACTATCCGTGGTCTAAGATTGAGCCATGCATTCCTATTCTGACTTATTGGACTGAACAGCCCCAACGAGAACGTTACCACCTCAGTAGATGCGACCATCGATCCGTATGTGTGCTTTTATCTGTTCGCTCCCGCGCAGGCAACTCATCGCGAATATCTCAGCACCATTATCGCTTCATCGGCCATCCCTAGCAGCTCAATTCCCGTCTACTACCCCGGAACCTCTGCTAACAACGCCTATCAAGATGCCAACAAGGCCAGCTCCCGAGAGCATCCCAAACGTCGTGGGTGAGAATAACGTGCCTTCCCCGGCCATCGCGATACAAATATGGAATGTTTGATAGGCTCCCCTTTCTGAGTCTACCTCTTCCTTCGAATTCTTCCCACATACGTCAATCAGGCGGGTCACCGACGTACACGAGGCAAGCTTGTCGTCGGTCACTGCGTTCTGCTTACTCTGAATCTATGCCACGAATATATGCCCCACCACGGAACTCCAAATTTTTTATCGCTACTTCTTTCTTTCTTTGTAAACGTAGATTCTCAAGTATCGGCCTGTACTATGGATGATATCACCACGGAACACAATTGGATATGGATTTCTGTTATAACTCTATGAACGACGAACGTTGATACTGGTGCTTTGTTCGCAGTCCACATGTATATGCGCAACTCAAACGGGCTTGCACTTGAAAGCAGTCAAAATCTTTACCGTTCAAGTCTGATGCTCTTACGTGTCACAAACGCTCCAGAGCTCGCTGGGAGCCAACTTCCGTAAATCCAGAAATCCCGCTCGTGATGTTGGGTAGGCCTCTCCGTGGGCCGTGGCCGTGGAGTCGCATGGCCCCTAGTCAGAGTTTGCTGATGGTTCACCAATCACTGCATAATACTCTCATGCCTGCAATACCGGGAATGACGGGGTGAGCTTCAGATTGACTAGAAGATGCTACCCCAACTGTGTCAGTGCAATGACAAGAGCTATTATGTGGAGAGATCTTTCGGGAAACAAGTGCATTATAAAATAGTGGTACAACATGTTTTGTCTTAGAAACGACATACGAAACAATTACAAAGTAAGCAGTGGTAGATGTGGATATTAGATGAATGAGTGAGGATATGGTGACCGAGAAACAGATTGTGGATACACGGGATTTAATATGAACGTCAGAGGACTTTACTGACGGTGTGTGAGACGAGGCGTACAGCATCAGCAGCGGTGAATGCTGAGTAGGGAGTGTGGCTGTGATATTTGATGCGAGAAGTCTGTGAAGTATAATCAACTTGGGTCATGTAACGTGTTAAGAACATCATACCAAAACCTACCGGCTAAGTGGAAGCCTGAGCAGCGGCAATATTGTATGCCTTAGCAGCGGCAGCGATATTCTTCCTCAAAGCTTTGGCTGCTTCCTGTGCTTCCGCAGTATGGGTCTTCATGTGCTTGTTTCTTATATTCTCTCGTCTGAACGGCTTGTGTGGTATAGTACACCCGGGTACTCTGCAAGGAAAGACGTCGACACCGGCCATGTGACTGCACATGTGCCGTCCTAGCGACCTGACGCATTCGCAGCTAGCTGTCTGTTTGCTGGTCTCCGGTGTGCATCCCGGAAATTTACACAATGGCTTTTCATTCTGCTTGTACCCGTGTTTCCCGTAGAAGTGATCACCTATGGCACGTTCATTGGACTCGTCGAGAATGTAATTGCATCCATCGACAGGACAGATAATCTTCAGGATATACCCGTTGTACACGATGTGCTGATTGCCATCCCCGATGGCTTGGGGCATGGTGTTGTCGGCAGGAGCAGGGGAGGTGGTATAGGCAACCTGTGAAGCTGTCTCAGCAGCTGGAACGGCCTCCAACATCAAAGTCGGGGTAGCATTGGCCATGTCTTCAGCAGTGACCGAAGCGGCAGAGACTGCTTCATCCTGACCACGCCTGCCTTGGAGCGGGCCGTCCACGACGACTACGGAAGGTTTCTCGACGCGTGTGGCTACTGACTCGACATTGTCCGCGAAGATGTCCGCTTGTCCTTGATTCTTTGTAGGCCCCCGCGCTTCGTCCTCGCGATGAGCAAGATCATCGTATCGCATTTTCTTAGTGCCCGGCGAGGCGACAATGTCGTTTCTATCCTCACAACGTACAGGCCCGTTGGTGGCCACTCCCAGCGACTGCCGCTTTCGCTTCCCCTTCGTAGGAGAAGGTGGAGGAGGATTTCCAACCCTGGAAGAGGCATGAGAAGTTGAAGTCAGAGAATCGTCACGCGTACTCACTGGTCTATGTTCTCTTCACTGAGCTTCTTCACCAAGTTTGTACCTGCCATAGCACTTGAATCCCAGTCAATCACCATAGTATATCTGCTGTAGAACTGATGACCTACAATTGAACCTCGCCTTTGTAACCCGAAACCTGTAACACAGACATCTCAGGCTTCTTGTGGATTTCTGCATTGACAATGGCTGTCTCCTCGTTGTCTAGTGTCGCCCCATGAGCTCGAGCAATAGCGACGTCTGGCCCGATGTTTTCGCTCTGCTCGTTGATGCTCCCTGGAGCTAACAAGGAGTCGGAAATAGGTTCCTCGGGAACGACAGGGTGGTTCGCTGCGTCTTCATTGCTTAACGCACCATCCAGGAAGTCAGGATTCTGTTCAACCCATTCATTCCAAGCTGCGGCTTGATCTGGATGTTTAAGCCAAAGCCATTCAAAAAAATCTCCAATTTCCAATGGCATATCTTCATCCGCAGCCGTAGCAGCAATGATTTGGCCCTCAGCTTCAAATGCAGCCCCTTCAGATGGATCTACTGTATCGGGACCTTCGTGGCCCATCCCTCGAGCTCCGAAAGCGTCCACAAAGGTGTTGCATGCTTCTACAGTCGCTTTCGACGCGTCTCCCCGTGCTTGAATGGCCTTTCCTTCGCAGTCATTCAACTGTGCGGCCAAGCGGCCACCTACGAGCTCTTGTCTCATGTCGATGACCGCTAAACCTTCTTCGTTGACATGTTCGTTGTACTTCCCATGTGTAGGGTCCAACACACTATGATACCGTAAGTATTTCATGGACAGAAGACTCGACCAAAATGACCACGCACTTTAAGCTAGGGAGCTCCACCGTCTGCCCGACTCCTGAGGCCATCTCGATAGTTCTGTATGGTGGTAGAAGTGTTGCGGACGCGTGGATATAGATGAGTAGTATGTTTGTGGGAGGTAATGTGAGGAGCGAGACACAGCCCAAGCTGGTTCCGCGACAAAGGCACGCAGCGGAGGTTATACTTCGGGCGCTAAATGTACTTGTTACTGCCCCTTTGGGAAGTTGCACTTTTCGTGACAATTTCATAGTATTTCACTGGCGAACAACGCCTTGAATTGTGTCAAGCGCACCTAGACCTGAGTTTGGGTAATGTGAGCTCATGTATTGTTTACACAGCAATAGAAACTGACCTCTCTAGGTACCAAGCACAGAGCTACAGTGTAGTGGACAGCCACATGTACAGTCCCGCGAAGCTGCTTGGCGCAAAAAGTGGTAACGCCTATAATGTATCCAGCGATTGTGTCTATTGGTGAGAGAGAATATTGATATTTGACACATACTAACCTACAAATTCTGTGACATCTAGTGCAACTGGAATGAGGCTCATGTAACGCGGCCATGCAGCAGAACCCACGGGTTCAATTCTTGTGAAGAGATGTCGAGTCACATCAACCAGTGCGTTCTCAGCAGGTTATCTAAGAACGTTCTTGTCAGATTCTTCTCTGCTTCGTTCGGGCCTCCCGGTACTCACCCTAGGTTAGGTATGCGACGTCACTTATGGCTCGTCAGAACAACAAACTGTGTTCAAGCAGAGTTACGACGGCTGAAGACGCATTGATTGATTGAAGTCTGTTTCATAATATCATTGCACGGTACCGTTATTCGCAATGGCGGACCTGACTACACCTGGGAAACGGTACCTACCATTCGTCGAAGCACAGGAAGCTGGTAATGAGCTCACATGATGGCCCTCTGTCGCTGAGACAGCACTTGATTGCGGCAATGGAGGTAAGCTTCAGTCCTACATGCTCTAGGATCCAACATCTAGATTTGGTACTGAACGGCGAACGGGTGTTCGTCGCACTATTTCCAGTCTTGTACGATTATGCCCAAAATCCGCAATACGGATATACCCTATAACCCACAAATGTCCTCTTCAAGTTCACGCAGGGATGGCGGAAGTTGAGGGCACAGTCTACCAGCTGAATGGTGACAAGACCGTATGCATCAGACAAAGTTTCTGCGTTAGTTTATGTTGACACTCACCGGAAACCCATTATTACATGGACGAACGAGTTTTGCCCGCTTGGTCCAGTCAAACGAAGCGAAAATTCCTCGATGGCCGGCGGTGGATCTGCATGACAATGTGAAAAGCCGGAAAAGCCAGCCGAGAGGGTGAATGTCATATTAGCAGAGCACAGAGAGTTGGGTCTGCTTGCGCAGAGCCAGCTCATTGTGCTCTGATAGTACGTCGCACCCGTTATTCCTGAACACCAACCACTAGGGCTTGTGTCGATACGGCGACCCTCGAGAGCAGACACGCAGGCAGACAGCTGGTTTTGGCTGGCACATTGACATCCTAGGCAGCTAATCACGAGAAGCTAGAGTCAGACTCCTGCGGCACACGGTTGCGCACCAAGCTCCGGTATTACTAATTTCTAGCAGTGGATCCCCAAGGAAGACAATACTGTCCACGGATCGTAAAGGTGAGTCTGCGACAAGGAAACCGAGGTCGATCTCATAGCCGAGAAGAGGGCTCACAGAGAGGTCACGACAGGTTTTCTCCAGCTACAGGAAGTATCTGCTGGTGTTAAAGACAAGCAAAAACCGATACACCATTAAACACGGTTATCTTTTATGCACTTGCACGGCAGTGCTTTAGCATCATGTGTTCCTGAATGGATTCGCACACAATCTCCAACATCCTGCACATGGAGAAGCATCAGAAATCAGTATGCACACCGCGAAAATGAGAACGCACTGTCCAGAGCTCCAGTCCACCAAACCAGCCTGCATCCCACGCACTCGAGAAACATTTGCGGCTCCAGGAACTGCTCAGAGCTATCAAAAACAATCGTCGTCGGTGACCGTTAGAAGTTGTGGATTCTGGAAGCTTGAAAGAGACCCCAATGGGAGACGACGTTATCCTAGACCAGTTTTCGTCTTCTTGCGTAGTGCTGATTGATTGAGACGGACAGACAGAACGAAAGTCTGAATGCTACTGAAAACATGGTATAAGGAGATAAGTCGATCATGACGGTGCAAACTGAAGCTTCAGATAAAAGACGAATAGTAATGGAGGCCATCGGTGAGGGCACTCGGCGCTCCTCAACTAGTTATGACTGCCTTACTAAGTAACCTACTCATTTCTCGTGTACAAGTGCATGTAGTTTACACCGGCTGCATTACACTTCATACCTCATACTACCCCTCATTAGGCGTTTGTATGGCCGTGAAATCCATAGTTCTTATGTGTTATGCGGGATATTCCCTGGTGTTCGTACAACGACCACTATCGGAGTTTCCCGCTCGCGTCACACGTGGTCCGTGCGCTCACGGCTGTCCCCTCCGAATGAAGCAGGCGTTGTATTCGCCACTCACAGGATGCTACTGCACGGTGAGCTGGCATGGGCCGTATGGTTCTCGGGACTGGAGTGTTCGTTTACTTAAGGCAAGTGTATTTAATGGCAATATTGCTCTAGTATATTGGCGACTCGGAACTCGAGCCAGTGCGACTAATGCCTTAAGACTCGGATCCTCACATCTCTCTCCTCCTTATAGTATGCAGTCAATTGTACTGCAAGACGGGCTTCCGTGGCTGATGTCGTAAACATCAAGAAGCTCCGAATTCTATGCACGCTTTCCGTGAGTGACTTGTCTATTCAAGAGAGCCTGAGTGCAAAAGATGACATCTGTCTCAGATATTAAACAGTTGCAGTATACCTACCGCTTCTGTTCAGGGTTCATTCTCTTCACAGGCCTGAGCTCTCGTAATGTGCATTTCTTCTTTTTTATACTGCTCTACGACACTGGCACGGATTCGTCCTTACTTACCACCCCTTCGCGATTCGGGAACGGCTCAGTTGAAACTTACCCTTCACTTAGTAGTTGGCTCGGGAATAGACGGCCTCCACCGACCACCGAGCTGACTCATGTTGGATTCATTCTATTGAGACTTTGTGTCGTCACATCCGACGTGGAAAAGCACGCTGACCTTCATTCGCATACGCGCAGGTACTCTAACCAAAATTCCACCCTCTTGTAATGAGTGTTCGAAGTTCTGAATCATTTTCTTCTTCTTCTGACAGCACTTCGTACAGCCTGAGTCTAACAAAGAATAAAGCGGGCCAACGCTGGCCCGTTCATCTATCTCCGCTCGCCAAACTGAGCGAGGTAAGTGCTCAGGTCCGTATCAAAGATCGAGCTGAGATATAGGACGGTTTTTTTCTCCAGGTCACCTTGCCAACATGCTTGTTATATGGTGTATCGTGTGCACCGAGGCCCAAATTCGGAAAAGAATTAAGATCGTCGACCTGGACTCTCATCTTTTCGAGGCGGGATCCCACCATTGTCTGGCGCGGCCATTTCGGCCTTGTGGTGCCTTGCTTGCTATGGGAAGTATTGGACTTCGGCGTACTGGCATCGCAGTGTATAGTGTGTCTTTGCGAGATGCGACTGAAACACTCTTCTATTTTGACCTGGTCGTTTGACAGATTGCGGTCTCCATCGGTCAATTCCTACGCTCGCCGTTGGAAAATTCCCCTTGGGATAACGGTGGGGTTTTGCAGAGGCAGGTGCACGAGTACTGCTCAAAGGACAAAGATTTTTCTGCGTCACTCCGCCGTGGTCATTGGAGAGTCTGTGGCATAATTGTGTCCTGGCCGAACTTTGCCATGGATTTATACGGCACCGCAAATGTGTCAAAGGCGATTGACTACGTCTTGTTAATGTGCGCCCACGACTCGGATAGCGAAGGCTAGCGAGCAGTAAAATGACGAACGTAGTAAAAGTTTGCGGCCATTACATCGGACATCCGGCAAATTCTCCAATGTCCAACGTGCTGGAGTTTTGAAGGGCCGCTACAACGCGAAGTTCGATCATCAGATTCATGCGGTACGCTGGGTTCGTTTGTTGGTCACAGCATAAGTACTTATCCTTCAACTCACAGGGATAACTCTAAATCGAGGACATGCAACAGAGCATACAAGCAACGGCTCGATCATGGACAGTGCTTATAGTGTCTCCATAGCAAGATGCACAAGGTACACCCACGACAAGATTTTACGGTTGATTCTGATCGGAGCCAATTGACAGCATACGCACCGCCCACTGGCACAGCAAGTATCGCTTTCCAGGTGTGCGGCAAATTACACAAGCGTAATGTCTGTAAACCCGCCTACCTGCCAGTGAACCTGGTAAGTAAGCACTGCGTCATAAACCAGGCCACTAAACATGACGTTGTTTGTCGACAGATATCAGATGTGTACACTGGCAGGCGGCCGCACCGAGCCATCTGCCACGATCACTTTACCGCAAAGACCCGTTAAACTCACCCACTGCATACACAGTGGCGAGAAGGTTGGTGGCGCATGATCTACAGACACCGCATGTTCGGTGCCGTCAAACACTACTGTAGCCGCTCCAAACATGCTCACTCCTCGCAATGAATGCCTCATGCAGCGTCCCGCGTGCGTGAAAGCTCAAATTCATGCACATAACCTCTCCGACAATACATTCACTTGCGGGGCAGCCCCAGCGCGATGAATACCCGCATATCTTCACAGCTCCTCCCCCACTTGGTCTGCGGATGCTTGTTGAGCATCTGACTTTGGGCATTGGGTCGGTGCGAGCATCATGCACAACGCGCACGATGGCAGTTAGCCAGGACGTACGAATGTCATCCCGAGAGCCGGCATGGGCCTCTGTGTTGGGCTCGGGAACCGGTCATCAACGCAATCATCCTGAAGCCTTGCAGGCGTGCACAACTCCTCCAGGGCCATCCCCGCTAAGCAGCACAACTTATCTATCCATTCTCGGGTTATCCACTGACATAACGTCACAGTTTAAGGCCACGTTTGGTACGTTCCTCCATTCAACGTTCACTTCCAACCAGGCTGAAACTCCGCGTCGTCTGACTTACAGATACAGACCGCACTTACGTGGTTGCTCCATGCGGCACTCAAACCGTCCGTACAACCTCCGCGCCCAATCACCAACTCGCCAACATAATGAGTCAATAACTGACGGTTTCTTTCGAAGTTTGCGAACCTCGCAGCGGTCTCGACCCACATACACATCTTCACACGAGTCATGCCCGACGTCATACTTTCCCAGGGCAATAATAAAAAAACACGTCTCAAACATCTCCTTCGCTGTCCTGAACGTTGGGATCAGGAACAAATGCAAGCGCTGTCGCGTGTGTACCACGGGCTAAGTGGAGCTGTGAGTGTTCCGGTCGTCGAGGTGAGAGCGCAGGGCAGGGCGGGAGAGAGAAAAATAAATCAGAAGAGGTGGGTTTCTGGAGCACGGAGAGTTGGGTTCGATGGCCAAGGCCATCTGCGGGAAGGCGTCAGGTTTGGCTTCTGTAAAACTGCACTCTATTTAATGCTAGTGTACATGATAAGCCGAGAAGAGAACTTACGGACGTAAACGCGTCAAGTAAGCTTATAGATACGTACAACAATAATATGACTGATTGGCACAGATAGGTATGTGCTCGGGAAAGGTCAGCGAGGTTTAGCTAAAGCATATGCATAAGATGGAATGCAGGTATAGGTGTGTACTGTATACGTATGTACTTGTCAAAAGAACATCAAGGCTTCTGTAAACTTTCAGCGGGGTACAGAGGAAGCAGTAAGTAGGAGATAAACGTTAACAAGTAGTAGTCCGTTCAGGTCGAGACAAGAATAAGCTATTGGACAGTCTAATGGCGTGGAGTAGAGAGAAGATGGGGATGGAGAGTTTGTGAGGAGAAGATGTAGCAAGAAGAGATCAGCGTAGAAGGGCATTGTACGAGCACAGACAGACAGACAGACAGACAGACAGGGAGACAACAAACACTACACGTATGCATGAAGCAAAGGAACGTAAAAGCGACTCTAAAGAACGCCGTGTGAAGAAAGTTCGTGTATGGGTGTCGTTGCAAGACGGAGAGATGGGAGCAAGCTGGTACTACTAAGACTAAAGTCGGATGCTACGGATATAGAGCAGAAAAATTGTTTGGTGTGAGAGTTTCTGTCGCGAGTGTATGCGTGTGTTGGCGTGAATGGATGGAGAGCAGGGAAGCGGCTTGGTATATGGGAGCGAGCAGACGAGTCCGTAGGCTGATCAGCAGCCAGCAACTTTGGAGGAAGGCGGGAGAGAGAGCCAGTTCAAGAAGGTGCGTTTACGAGCACTTGCCATGCTGCTTCAAGCTCCACATCTTCACGGAGTCGCTATAGAACGAACTGTATGAGTACAACACTCAAACTCGAACATAAAGGCAAAACAACTCACATCCTGAACGCCCTGTCATCCTGGTTACTCGGCCACGTCTTAAACCACGTATCCTTCGCCTCAAAGAACTCCTTCATCGCCGTATCGCTCCCATCCACCCACGGCTTATCGCCCACCCCATCCGGGAACCACCCACTAGTCCCGCCAACCGCCAGGTCCAAAATCAAAAAGAACTCCTGATCAAACGGCGCACTATCCACCCCGCCCTGCTCGCTCCAAATATCATCCACCACCACCTGTGCGTCCGACCCGTTGTGCGCCGTCGCGGGGTACGCGCCGCGGTCGAAGAACGACTTGCCCTTCTTGCCCGTGATCTTGAGGTTGATCATCGCCTGCAGGCGCGTGTCGACGTAGAACCGCATCCAGTCGGGCGTCCATTCGAGCGCGAAGGTGTGGAAGTCGTCCGCGTAGGTGAACCGTTTTTCTTCCCACCAGCCGATGATGTGCGTTTGCACGGTGTTTAGAGGCCCGTAGTTGAGCGAGGAGCGGACGTAGTTGATGCCTTGTGCTGCGTAGGACTGCGCGTTGCCGCGAGCTTCCATGATCTGCGGGAGGTCGTTCAGCCACTGTTCAAGGAATTGTAGATGTGGTGATAAGATACTCACGTCGATCTCTCCACTGAGAGGCCACCCGCCATATGTATTGTTGACTGGTAACATCCAAATCGCAGGCCACAACCAATCACCCCTCGGCAGCTTCGCCCTAACCTCGACCTTACCATACTTGATACTATAATGGCCCTTAGTGCTAATCCTCGCGCTCTTCACAGGAGGGATGATATTCTTCCCGTCCGAGCTGGCCGTACAGTTCGACGAATCGGAGTTGCCGATGCTGAAGGAATCGCTGCCCGCCGTGCAGGCGTCGCCCAGGTCGTACGAACCACCGTTGAGCACGGCATCCGAGCCGATCTCGTCGGCGGTGAGCGTGGGCATGATGTACAGCTGGTTGTTGCGGATGTAGAGATTTTCGTCGGAGGCGGTGGCGATTTCGAATTCGCCATTCCTGCACGTCAAAGAAGATTTTCAAAGTTCAGTTAGCTATCGTAGTACTCTCATATCATATGAATCGGAAGGAAAGAAAGCTTGACGTACCCGAATCCACCAAGCTCGACGTCCCTCGCCCACGTGTTACTCAAATCCAACGAGTTGAACCCATCGTTCAACACAAGACACAGATCCTCGTCCTTCAACTGATGCACGCCTGTCCACCCAAAATAACACAACACCGCCGCGCCAGCTACACCCAGGAACATGCACCCCAGCGTGATCCACCAGCTCACACGCTCGCGCGGGGGTTTCTTCCCGATGAGCCACGGTTTCTCTTCGTTCGGAATCTTCCCCTCGAGACGCGTGGAGGGCATGAGCGCCCGAGTGCGTTTGGGGTAGGCGTAGGGAGAGAGACCGGAGGTGTAGGGGGAGGTGGGGAGGTAGGTGAGGGAGGGTGGGTAGGTGGAGGTGGGGTAGGTGTTTGAGGGTGGGAGGGAGGGATAGGAGGGGGGAGACCAGATTGAGGAGGGGCGGGAGGCGGGGGAGAGGAAGGGTGCGCGCATGGCGATTTGGGGTTGGGAGTTCGTGCGGGGGAGTGTGTTTTCTGCGAGTTGAGAGGTTAATCATGGTGTGTTTTTGCGGTAAAGTGAGAGAACTTACCACCACCGACTAAATGCGAGCTACTTCCCGTCATAGCAGCCGCCGCGCTGTTCTTGTACACCAATGGGGGCGTACTACTACCAGGAGTACTTCCATTGCTACTCCAGCTCCTCCTCTCTTCATTGCTCATGAACGGCGCATACGGCCTGCCCAGCTGCTCATTCTCCGCATCCACTACATCAATACTCGACCTCTCATTGCCCATAGCACGCACAGCAGCATACCCACCAGCTCCTGCGCTGGGGTATGCTACACCAGTAGCGGTGTTCGGAGGACTGATCTCCCTGGACAAGCGGCGGAAGCTCTCCTGGGAAGCTCGTCGTGCCAAAGAGCCGGGGATGGGCGTACCGGGATCGGGGTTCCCTGCGTGGCTAAGGAAGGGGAAGGCACTGGGAGGTGCCCTCGTACCACCGAGAGTGGGACTCGTAGGTGTGTCGAATGGATTTCTCTCGCTGGGAGTCTGCGAGGAGCTCCGTCTGCGGGTGTGGTTCCTCGGTCTGGTGGAGCTGGCGTTCGCGCTCGCAGCAGGCGCAATGAACTCTGCCGTGTTCGACCTACGACGCGAAGGACTGACAGGGGCATTGACTGCCGAATTGGCAACTTTGGGTCGTCCACCACTCGTCGAGCGCGTCAAGGCCTGTTGCTCGCGATCGGTGTTGTCGCGGTCAGAGTCGCTGGCGACGTCACTGCTGTCTGCCATCTGGGACGACGAGTTCCAGCTGTTTCTGTCTGAGCTTGCGCTGGAGTCTTTGCGGGTACCACCTAGGAAGAACGGGCGGGGAGGCGCGAGGTCGTCAGAGTAGGGAGAAGGGCTGTCTGTCCTTTCGATGTCGGGCGAGTATTGCGCGGGAGAGGTGAGGTGTGCGCCTTCTTCGCTGGAGGGCGGGGAGGGGATTGCGGGAGCTGCGCCTGCGGGAGGGTGTGCTGAAGAGGCGGAGAGGGTGCGGTTTGCGAACTGGGAACGGGCAGAGCGATAAGCGTCCGCAGAGGAGTGGCCGCGTGCCGAGTCGCGTCGTCGGTAGGCCATCTTCTTCTTCGTTCTTTGCTTATCTCCTGTGACAGCTACCTTCCAAGTTCCAAGTCGTATGTCTCGCTACACTAGCCGCTAATTGCCCAGGGTGGCTGTTTGTCTGTCGAGAGGAGGAGGACGGAGGAGAAGAGGAAGACGAACAAGGACGGTGGGTCCACACTCGCAGAATCTGCAGAACTAGAACAGGCGATAACCCGGAGGATATCTACCATCATATAATTAATTTTTCAGTTTGTTGTTTGGATGGTGGTGCACGGACGAACGAGCCCTCGTTGTTCTCCCATCATCATGTTCATTTCCGCTTTTGGGTGGTACACAACACAACTACTCCCGTGCCTCTGCCGACAAACGCCCGTCCGACATGCCGGCCTCCCACACAACCCACTCCTTTTTTTTCTCGTTCTCAAGGGCAAGGGCCAAATATGGATCCGGTACGTACCGGGTATGCTCGCGAAGCGACATTCTCAGTCAGTCGGGCGTGTCAATAAAGCAGCGTGAACATTAATTACGGGCGAGTATCTACAACCCACTGGCAGTGCAGCATTCTCCCGACATGTAATGCACGGAGTCTTGAACGTTTGTGCAGTGATCATGACGGAAACGCCGCAGCATGCCTTCTTGGACAAGCCTGTCTACAACGATGATATTCTCTTATCTTCCAACACTTAGTGAAATGCTCCGAATTCGATTTCTGACATCTGAGACAGCAAGAGTGAGAGCCAGTACATAATGAAGGAAGCTAGCTGGGTTGAAGGCAAAGGGACCACTAACCCCGCTGAGTTACTACGGAAACTGTTGTTTGCTTGATCGATTGAGAACATACTAAGGTACACATACTGTCAGCGGTGGATACTGAGAACGGCAGGCATGATGAGGGGCTTGAAGAGGCTATTTATTCGAAGGCATGATAAGTATATGCAGTTACAGCAAGCCAGCAAGGTGTGACTATAGACGCGAGTGTATGCTTACTGAGTAAGTACGTACTTACTACTGGCGTCTACCTAGTAGTCGGACACTTAAGCAATGAGGAATGACTGCACAAACCATTAAAGGACATCTGAGCGTAAATATGGTATCATCGTGTAGCCACACATCTCCTGTACATGTCTGAATATTTGTGCTACCATCGTAAAAGTATCAGCCGTGCTACGAATATTTTACGACAATAACTCTCAAATCAACCCAAACTGGGAAGTCGGACACTGCCTACTGACGCGCGCAAATCTGGCGCCCGGACAGTCTCTGCGACGGTGTTGGGGTGTTGTTTCCTACTATACGCATCTTATACTGCGCAAATGAATGAGGCGAGGGCGGTAACATACTTTTATACCATTCAATCAGAGTTTATGAAAGAAATTACTGCCTTATCCATGCCGCCTGGTGAGTAGCAAGCTAGTTTGGAGCTGGGTCACTGTCTCGATGCATATTCTACCAGGTGTGCTTATAACTCCGAACATAAAATACAGAAAAATACGCAGATAGCTCCAAAAAGTAGCTATATATACATAAAAGCATCTCCCATGCTACCTTTGCCTCTCCATGATTTTATACGCAGTCTATGAATTTATCATTCTTGAGGCTGCTCTGATTGTGCCGGATAAATGACATGCTGATCGCAAGCACTCTCATACGTCATCTGGAGCTTTTGGCACAAAATAAACAGCCCACGCTCAGCTTCATATATTTAACTAGCCAATCCTCGAGTTTCAGACTTTGAATTGTTGAACAGACCGAACAATGAGCAAAACGAAACTGAGGTAGTGAACGCGCCTAGTGTTTCTCGGTGATCGAGGCCGTCATTCAGTTGATGGCTGTCGATTCACTATTTACCACACACGGGATCTAGCAAAAATATGCTGCGATAAGAGAAATATGCCATACAACTGTTTTGTATATCCCGATTTGCGATAGATATACGGCATGACCTTACATAGGGGGAGTGTCCGACTACCCAGTGTGTCCGAGTACCCAGTAGACGCCAGTACTGAGAGGGCCGCCGGCCGTGACGGCGCGACACTGTATGTCACAGGATGACACGACGTTACGCGAGGTCACAAAAAGGCAGAAAGGCAGAATAAAACAAAGACAGAACGGAGAAAAAAATACAAAAAAATAGTGTACAAAAGGCAACACATATAGGAGCGTTTTGAGATTCAAAAACTACAGAAAAGTGCGAGTTTGGGCAGCTTTTTGACGCGGTAAAGAAGAAACGGCGATTTTGCGAACGGGGTGTTTGGTCTTATTTGTTCTTCCCGAACGACAGGCGGACAGGCCCTATCTCGTGTTAATCAAGTATGCTCGCTTCGCTCGCAATTATATTTATTGTGCTAGGCTCAATATGCACTGAGAGTTCTTCCACCTGCGGGCGCACGCGTCCTTGCCACCGCTCTCGCTTTTGCGTCTCCTCATCGCAAAGCGTTCTGGTGACAACATGTGTTTTAAGAGACATCGTATGTCGTCATGTATGTCATCTAGGAACATAGAAAAACACATCTCAATTCAGATGTTTTATCGACGCGGTGACGCAATGCATCTTCTACGCCGAACAACTCAACACTCGACCACACCATCACATCGCGCAAAAACAGATCGGTTGCAATATTCAATCCAACTCTCCAGATTTGCCATCGACACCACCAAAACAATCGATGTCTCGGTTAACTTGTCCTCTCGAGTGACGTCGTTTGCAATTTTCCAAATTCCCGCACACATCGATATCCAACGCTTTTTGCGTTGACGGTTGCGAACACTCGCCAATGCCATTCGTCTTCGTCTATTTTTTGGCTTCTACGACTCCGAGTGGTCGAGTTCCTCGTTGCTCTCGAGACGGAGCATCTCAAGTCCGTGCCATGTCGTAGCACATGCCACCGATCGTCCACGGGAAAAACACAAATTCTCAAAACTCTCTCGGTACCGGTAGGTGTATTTGCAAGAACAGTCGTACGGTAAGTACCCTCTAAGTACGATCGATATCTCAACGTCCTAGACATTCTAGACTGCTCGAAAAATAAGTGTTTGAGAGGAATCCCTCCGAGTCGAAGGTCTGTGAGTTGAGCATGTACAGTACCTCCTTCTGTGTTTATAAAACTGAGCAAGTGGGAGAACTCCGGCTCTGGGCAGCTTCACTCCATTATTCGGCTTGTTTCAGCGTATATACACGACAGAATAGGCTCTACAACCGTAGAATACAGAGTCAAAGTCTTCGAACCCGTTGTATCATGCGATCGCGCGAGGTGTTGACATGTACAATAACACCGCGGCGTAGAGACCGTCTCCTTTCCTCTTCTTGTTCCTCGTCACAACTACGATCAGTGAAGGTGCCGCATAGATAACGATAACATACAGTAAGCACCGTAGTAGCTATACACTACTTACTCGCTTTCACCCGCTCGTCGTCAAGCTCTTCTCCCCACTCTACTCACTCATTATACAGCTCCAAACCGGGGAAGCAAGACGCCCTCGGTGGAGTTGAATGGCCTCGTGTACATATACTTCACCATCCGGTTGAATAACCAATTGCAATCTATCATAAGTATCTGCTTCTTATCTGGATTCACAAAGAGCATGACAACATTGTCCTCGTCATGCTATGTTGTACTAACTTCCTGCATACACTAGCTACATTGTAGTTATCCCGACGATAACGCGTGTTGTTCAAAACCAATTACCAAACCATAAGTAACCCTACCTCGATCGTAGCACTTAACATATAGATCCCAGACGGCGCGGAGTCCGCGTTGCACACTAAATTCGACGTATGCATTGACATCTATCTCGGAACAGGGGCGCGTCGTGTTTGGTATCATCTCATGAATGCACCACACCCTTTTGCTTCGCGACCGCACTTGGCCGGCCGCGCAACGCCACCTGCACATTTTGTTTGGTGTGGTGTCTGGTTGGCCGGCAGCAATTGATTAGCTATTATTGTGGCTTGTACCCCCGTGCGGAGGATTACCTCCGTGAATTCGACGTGTCCTGTGTGTATTTTTGTAATGGAATGTCTATGTCACGGCGAGTGTAGCCCTTGATAACGTTGATATGTTATCCGCCTCCGTGCGAGGCGCACTCACGACTTACAAAACATGGAAAACTTGGCTCCCGACTGCAGACCTTCCATGCAGTCATCTTGACTGTTGTGAGACGCCGCACGTAAATCTGGGATGGGATGGCAGGGATCTGGAAACAGCCGAGAGTTAGAAGAGCGAGATAAGGGGGAATGAGAGGGCAATCGACGTCATCGGGATCGGTAGATTTGTTCTCGCCGAGTCGGGGCGATTTTCTGCTGATTGGGCAGGGAACCAAGTGGCTCCGCCTGTCACACACAACACACGCTCGCTACCACGCATCCAGAAATTATTATCGCTCGAAAAATAATCCAGTCAAGAATGTTCCTGTGTGCGATCATCATCAGCGAGGAAATTATTATTGCGATGGGATGGGGACGGGGATGGTTAATTGATGGCGAGTGGAAGTGGACCTGCCGTGCTAGGCAAGGGTCTTATTCTTATCTCCCTGTCACGGTCTTCTTTTCCTCCTTGTTCCTCCTCTCGAGTCGAGTTCAGTGTCAGGCTTTTGCTAGCCGGAGACTAAAGTGCACACACGCATCAACGCGCACCTTTCTCTTCTCTCATTTCCTCCTCCATCCTCTTCCTCCCGTAGCCCGCCCTCCTCGCTCCCCTTCGTTGTCGAGTGCGAGGACAACGCGTGCAGGCGTCGACCACACACACACCCACACACCAGAGCAACCAACAACACAACGCTCTCCCATCCCCGTCCCCGTCTAACACCCCTTACCTTACATCCTCGGTCACCATCTCCCAAAGATGGATTACGACCGGTACGACGCCTTCCTCCACCACATCTTCAAGCAGACCCAGGGCGACGCCTGGTTCCGCCCAAACGAGGACAACCTCTCCGCCGGAGTCGCACTCCGAGTCGTCGACGCCAACCCCGAGACAGGACTCCCCGAGTACAGAGTCTTCCCCTATGAGAACTTGGCACTCGAGCCGTTCGAGGCCGCCGTGGTCAGGTTGAACCCTGCGGTGGCCGTCAAGGTCAGGAGCGCGGCTGTACATGCTGCTTTGGCTGAAGTGTGAGTAGTTGTGGTCTTCTGTGGTCTGGTTTCGATATGGCTTCGTGCTTTGGAAGGAGAGAAGGGACGGGACTTAGCTTGTGAAGAAGCAGACGCGTACGGGCATATCTTGCCAAGGGGGTCTCGTACGACCGTATGCACGCGATGCACGATACCTGCTCGAGCAGTCAGCGATGGCAAACGACGAGCGACCCCGTCACGCCGTTGGTTTCACCAGAACCTGCAAACCTACGACGTTGTCATACAGCAAAAAACATATCACGTTTAGGCGCTGAAGTTCGCTTGACATGTTTTCGGAGACGGTCACGAGAGTAGAAGATCCCGCGCCCCCGAGCACCGACGGGCGTGGGAATTCACCCGCTCTCGGTCTCTGTTCATTTCGCACCTTTGCTTTCTCATCTCTCTGCGACCAAAAAACAATGACTGACAATATTCGTTTTTCAATGGTACAGTGGACCAGACGACATGTCGATCTACGTCGACGCGAACACGCGGATCCAGGTGCTCGAGACGATGATGGACCTGCCCATGGCCGACAAGGAGCAATGCGTCGCGTTCATTGTGAGTGTTCTTTCATCTGCTCGTTCGTTCATTTATTTTCGACTGGATGGCCCTGCAACATGGGTCTTATTCCGAGTCATTCATATCTGGGCGTGCGATGTGACATTTCGGTATGGAAATGCGGGACGTGCGCGAAGACGTGCAGGAAGTAGACATAGAAGTAGAGCTCTGAAGCCGAGTTGCATGGTGCTGCTGCCACCTTACGCCTAATGGGCAGTCCACTCGCTCTCTGCTCTGCTTCTATCATTTCATCCTTTCCATCTGTCTCGGGGTGCGGTACGGGCAGCCTATGGGGGTGGTAAAGTATGACAGGGAACACTACGTGATCGGTAGCTTCCCTCGCCTCCGTCCCTTCCCTCCTGCCTGCTCGTTTCTCACCATTGATACGTCCGTACGAGCACATGTGTCCGACTGCTTCTACCTGCGCATTCTTATCTTCTTCGCGCCCACGCCTTGATATGCATTATCTCTTCAATTCTCACAGCGCTAACGATTTTCCTTTCTTTTTGGGTTTATTTTGGATAGCGTGACGAACGAGTGTTGGTGGTATGGTCGGACTCGATCGATACTATCATCCCGACGTGCAACGACTTTGAGGAGCGACTTATCAAGCTTCTGTGGCGCTCTCGTCCTAACGCGGCTAGTCATGCCGCCAGTGCGAGCAGCCACCCCGCGAGCGCTGCTGGTGAGTTCTCTAATCGTCGCTCGATACAATGCACCATAGGAAAATAACCACGGCCCCTAGGCTCGCAATCCGGTCATGGCTCGATGACAAACCTCAACACCCGCCTCTCCTCCTCCAACTCCACCTCCGCCTTCCGCGGCTCGATGCTCCCTCCCGGCGCCGGCACCCCTCGCGGGGTACACGGAATGTCCCTCGAGGACCTCCGTGGAGACCTTGAGAAGGGCGAGCTCGACGATCTGAAGTCGCCGGGGTACGAGCGGGACGAGCAGGGCCGCAGGCTCGTGACGAAGACAACACGGACGTGGTATGGGAAGAAGAAGACGACGGTTGTGCCGGTGGAGGATGTTGAGGCGTTGGAGGGCGTGCCGGAGAAGAGGCCTGCGATGATGTTGGCGCCGATTACGAATGGGTTGGCGTTTGGGTTGAGTATCTGTGAGTCTTTTTTATGTTGAGGTGTGCTGGGAGATGGAGCTGACTGGTTCTTTGCGTAGTCTTTATTGGTAATGGTATCAACACTGTCTTGATCGAGTGGCAACTCGATGGAGAGTTCATCCGGTTCGCGCTGTTCGTCACTATCCCGATATTGTTCGCTGTGTCTCTGGTACGTTCTTTCCTTACGCATATACTCAGCCCATGAGACTGACTTTTATCGTGTCTATAGTTCTTCTGTCTTCAGCTGCTCACAAACGTGTGCATGGCTATCGGTCCTATCGCTCAGTATCACCAGAACTCGAAGTACTACTCCGCGAACAAGCCCAGGCCGAACAAGATTGTGGATAACAACCTCCCGCATATCACTATCCAGATGCCGGTTTACAAGGAGAGTTTGGACAATGTCTTGTAAGTTATCCGTGCGCGATGTACGTGGATTCATTATCTGAGTTTTTTATCTTCCAGGGCACCCTCAATCGAGTCTCTCAAGAAGGCCATGCAGACATACGCTCGTCAAGGCGGCACCTCCACCATCTTCATCAACGACGACGGTCTTCGCGTCATCTCTCGCGAAGAACGCGACGCCCGCATCGCCTACTACGCCAACCACGGTATCGGCTGGGTCGCCCGTCCCAAACACGACAACGCCGCAGACGGGTTCCACCGCGCCGGTCGGTTCAAGAAGGCATCGAACATGAACTACGGCCTGGCGTTGTCGCTCAAGTTGGAGAAACACCTTGCGGAGCTGCAGGCGGTGGAGAAAACGCGACCGTCGTCCCGGGATAACTCGACGAACCATAGTTCGCATCGCGATGAGGCGAGGTATGGTTTACAGTACCAGGACCATGATGGTGAAGACCAGGGTGTGGTTGAGGTGCAGAGGGCTGATCAGGAGGGTGGGGAGAAGCCTAGCGAGTATGAGGATTTGGAGGAGAGGGCGTTGGTTATGGCTATTGAGGAGGTGTATGAGGCTAGCGGAAGGAAGTGGAGGCCGTGGGCGGCCAACGGACGCGCATGCCGTGTGGGCGAGATTGTCCTCATTGTCGATTCCGACACTATTGTGCCAGAAGATTGCTTGAGAGATGCGGCCAGGGAGATGGCAGAGTGCCCGAACTTGGCCATCTTGCAGCACGAGTCTGGTGAGTGTGCTCCTTACGACGGTTTTCAGTATTCAGAGCTGACAATGGTATGATTGCAGATGTCATGCAGGTTGCTCACCACTACTTCGAGAACGGTATCGCATACTTCACTCGTCGTGTCAACAGGTCTATCTCTTTCAGTACGTATTCCTAGCTATATTCATATTTCTCACGCTAAACGCCCGCGCTTCCCTAGCCTGCGCTAACGGTGAAGTCGCTCCCTTCGTCGGTCACAACGCCTTCCTCCGCTGGCGAGCCATCCAAGACGCTGCATTCATCGACCACGACGGCATCGAGAAGATTTGGTCAGAGTCCAACGTGTCCGAAGACTTCGACATGGCTCTCCGTCTGCAGCTTCGTGGGTACATTATTCGCTGGGCGACGTACTCCGAGGGCGGGTTCAAGGAGGGTGTCTCTCTTACCGTCGACGATGAGCTTAATCGCTGGCAAAAATACGCCTATGGATGTAGCGAGCTGCTGTTCAACCCCATCGCGCAGTGGTGGAGACGTGGTCCGATTAACAAGCAAATCCACAAGTTTATGTGGTCAAGCGCCCCGATGCATTACAAGATCTCCATGATGGCTTATATGTTCTCGTACTGTGCGTATCTTATTCATGTGCTTCACACCTCATGCAGATATGTGCTGATTCTCCATTGACATAGACGGTATCGCTGGCTCGATCACGATTGGTGTCATCAACTATATCCTGCTCGGATTCCAGTTCCCTGTGGATGGGTACTATCTGCACAGTTTCGAGATCTGGCTTGCGACGACGGTCGTGTTCTATGGCTCTGGTAACGTTGGCTTCACCCTCTTGGAGTACCGTCTCGGGAAACGTGGTCTCTTCTGGGCTCTCATGGAGAACATCGCTTGGATTCCGTTCTTGTACGTACCTCTACTTCATTTACCTTCCCCGCATATACTGACCGTGCTTCCTACAGCTTCTTCTTCTTCGGTGGACTTTCGATCCCTGTCTCCCAGGCCATCCTCGCCCACTTGTTCTCGTACAATATCACTTGGGGTGCCACGAAGAAGGAAGTCGAACGCTCCAATTTCTTCAAGGAGATCCCGAAGATTTTCAAGCGTTTCTGGTTCCCATTGCTCCTGTCGTCTGCTATCATCGTTGGCATGATCATCGTGGCCACACCGCTCGTACCTGTCGAATGGAGGATTGCAAGCGACGGTTGGGCCGTCATCTTCCCTCTTGCGTGAGTTGCCTTTCTCAAGATCTTCATCCCCGCCTTACTCACAATCCCTTTACAGCCTTGTATGCGCATGCCACATACTCTTCCCCATCGTACTGAACCCATGGCTGATGGTGTTCTCCTACTAAGCGCACGCGAGCTCTCCGTGTACTTGTTATACCCTTCTGCTTGGATACCACCTCGGACGATGTTCTCCGCTACGGCATACTGTCTCCTCTCCCTCGTTATCCGCCTCCGCTCCTTACCATCCTACACTAAATATTCGGCCTTGGCATTGGCAAAATGCCCTCGCCGTAAACACCAGCACCGCCCGTATATATAAAACGCACAGCCACGAACACTTTAGACTTTGCCAAACTCAGAGACTCTTCTGTCCTCTCTTGTGCTCTATCTTCCTGTCGATGTAACTCTCCCGCTTTCCCTTCACGGACTTGACGCATTCACGAGCTTTTTTGCATCTCTTTCCCCTACATACAGTTCAATCCGAAGTCCCACCCTACAAGTCCATATGTTGTGTGTTCTATACTCTCCCCTCTTCCTTACCTCTATCTACCCCCTCTTGACCTGACTATGGACTACCTGAACACATGCTTTTGTAAACGTTGTCTGTGCTTGCTACCCTGACCGACTTGCCATTACTTACTATCTTTCTTCGTCCGTAGCTAGCGCGCTTGCTAGAACATCCTACTATTACTTACTGTCTCTACTTTTAGTCGTGTATTGCAGGTTCGTTAACCGCATCGTAAAATAAAGTCTTTTCCATCTGTTCAAGAGATTTCGGCGTTCTTCTTCCCATCCAAGGATCCACGGGTATCAGTTCAAGACCGCGGGTTTCCATCCACTTACTTGTGCTCGGCCAGATGAAGTACGTATGCTCGGTGCGGCACAAGTGCACAACAATTTGTCATTGAACGAATGAGTTTGTCGCCAGGACACTGAGTATGTGCACAAGATAGAACGTTCTGCAAGTGGGTCGTGCGAATGCAATGCTCTCGATCAGAATACAGCCTAGAAACTACTACTGTTGGGTTTACTAAGTGCCAGGGTCTGTGCGTTCGTTACGGTGACATGAGCCCTACGATTACTCCGTTGGCCGTGAGTATCGTTAACCTCCGTATGGACTTATCGCAGAACAAGGTTAAGACCAACCAACTTCGGCGGGTAGATAAGGGATGAAGTTAGTGGTAGTGTTACGAGATTTACACTGGCGTACTGACTAAGTTCTGAGCGTGCAGCGCCTCTTGTGCTCGTTGTCGAGATGAGGCAAGGAGAATTTGACCTGTGAGATACAATGAAGGCGACAACAGCATCTATATTGAAGTGCTCACCTATCTACCACTCGACCAGGTACCATCGCCCGGGGAGCTCGGACATGTGCACACAAGCCTGTATACAGCGTGGTGCAAGCACCAACGCCGCGCCTCTCAACTTCATACGAGTTCGGCCAACAAACCGCAGTATAAATTAACACTGGACCGTATTGAAACCCACCTGAAACCTAATATCTCTTTCTTGTATTAGTCGCAAGAGAGGTCAACCCATTTGATGCACATCTTCAATCTCAATCGTCTTGGAAGCAGTGGATGGAGCATGGGGTTTCGAAGTAAGGTGCTGCCATACGTTAGAACCTAGACATCGAATGACCGGAGTCGAGGGAAAGACTGGCATAATTCGAAGTGTAGTTCCCTGTTTGACCTTTGTAGCGGATCGCATCTGTCGAACTTACGCCCTACTACTGGCAGGAAGCCACGTAGTACTATCTACTAGTCTTTAGCACCTCTCAGCCCGATATGGATATCTGTGGTAGGATAACGGTGAGCTATATCTATGCGGTTGTATAGACAGACCACAGACGCCACCCTAAGGTAACCTTCGGCCAGACTTACTACCATCGAAGGAATGAAGTACTTGGCGACATCTATGGCCGTTATCAGGATATCAGCAAGAGTAACAATGAGAAGCGATGAATGCCCAGACTTTTAGCTTTGAATTGTCATTCGACTGCAATGAGAGAGAGCGGCGAGAACATTATTTGTAAGTCCAGCTGGCCCGGGCTACTAGATAAGAGGCGATACTCCTTTCGGGGAAGATTCATGCATTCGGTTCCGCAGCGTTTTACGAGGTGCGAGTGACCTTAGATACGGGAAGAGAGACTGGATTGCTTCCTTACGAAGCTTCGAGGTCGCCAGCACGAACCCGTTTGATACCATACACCTGTCATACTATTAGTTCAAGAAGAGAGCTGTATAACCTAGGTTAGGTAAGTCGTGAGACATTCAAAGGGAGTAGGTACCGGACGTTTCCTGAACCGAGAGATGGAGTGAGAGCTATGGAGAGATCTTGAGGCAGGAAAGTATGTAGGCGTCTATTCTGCTTTCCGGGGGAGACAAAGCGAGGACAACCTGCCCCACGGAGCAGTCAAAGGAGAGCAAATACCAGCTCTATTAGCCATGCTAACAGTCATTGCCTCGATGAGGCTTTCAGTTCTTTGGAGATGCTCGAGAGAGACTCTAGAGAGAGGTACAAAACAGGCAATTGGCCGTAAACACAATGCTTGCCTAATTTGTACACGCACAGCCACGAGCGCACGGACCATGCGTGATGGCAACAGCAGGCTCGAGGAAAAGGTTGGCGGTCGATGTCATTCTTGCACTATGCGTGCTGCCTGTACCCTATACCGTAGTCATATATATGTCCACCCGTATATAGCGATAAGTACTGGACCGGGCGAGGTTTGAGAGAGCCCAGTATTTTGCGAATACAACATGCTGCACGTGAAATGAATCGGTTACTCAGTAAGGCAGTCATACCGTTTCTAGAGCGCCTGAAGTGGCCCCGAAGGCCAGCAATTATTCCGACCTTCCCCTCTGTGTGCAGTGTATATGCCAACACCCTACCTTGACTACCTTGACTCTTGTATTCATCATGCTCTGAACGCTAGTCTTGCTCTCCGACGCTCCGTGCTTGTCTTCTCATCTCGATCAAACCGGTAGCCTATCATAAAAAACGCCTAGGATATTTGTCTCTCATTGGGATCTCCTAAGTGCTTTCATAGCTTCTGCTGGTGCCAGAAGGCTGTCATCGCTCTCAGTTTCGGCGAGCTGTCGGTCCGTGGATGCACCCTGGTCGCGCAACGTGCAATTTGGGTTGGAGTGCGGCATCGCTAGATTGATGAGGTACGGTCCAGCTCGCTTCACCGACCTATATATCTGATAAGTCTTGGTGAATAGTATCAAAGAGGCCTGTATGCTTCATTTCATAGTTGCAGCGCAATCGTCTAAGCCTCTGCCCTCTCACGAATATAATGGTTTTCCCTATCATCGCCGCTAGTATAGCCCAAACGACCATCGTAGAGGTATCTTCGCTTCATCTAGCTCAGAGCAGCGGTTGGAAACAGGCTGATTCCGTCTCAGCATGTACGTGAGTGCGATGGTCAAATATCGTTAACGTTAATCTCTCTACCCTAGGTTCATTTCTGTGATGGGCTTGCAGCACCATCTCACTCAGAAACACCTGCAACGGAACAGAACTCACTGACTGAGGGGATTAGGTGGCTGGGATATCTGCGGGCAAGCCAAAATTTCTTGCCCGCCTTCCAGTCCATACCCGGGCAGCATTGTCGACAAAGGCCCCAAAGGCTGACGTCCGGAACAACAAATTGTTGCGGAATCGGAGCACAGTGAGCTGGCCCCGTGCATGCAGAGCCAGCTTTCTGTGCTCTAATCAGCGGGCTTTGAAACTCGACTTCGGTAGTTAAGTGTATCACTTTGTTTGCCACTGCATAATAGCATTGAAAAGAAAATGGCCAAAAAGCCCGGATTTTTCTGTATCGGAGTGAAGTAGCTTCATGCTGCATGCCATTGCGAGACGTGTTTCGACAAGCTTTGAGATCGTCCGAAGTCTAGCTATTGACTTCTCGTTGGTAAGTACGGAGAACGAAGAGTGGACAAATATGACAAGAACCCATCGTGGCTCACCATTCTAGGATTGGCAGACCGTTAGGGACTGATGCCTCCTTGGTAATCCAGCCGTAGATATGCGGTGAGTATTGGCGAAGATTCGGCATAACTTCAGGAGCTGTCAGATGTACTGAAGTTAATGGGAAGTAACGTTTGTATTAACGGATGACCATAGGGACTACTCACTTCGTCGAAACGAGAGCCATAGGTATTCATGTGCTCTGTAAAGAGCCTATTGAGTTTGCATGACTGCGGCCTTTAATATTCACTGTAGTCCTGTGCTCTACACAGAGCGAGCAGGTCAGTTTCTACACCATCTCTCGAGATGAAAGTATCACTAACATACTTCGTGATTAGGTTCCAATGCATCCAATACGATGACCATGTCGTTCGTGAACGAATATTGGGAAGGAGTGTCATGGAAGGTGCAAAGTCCCAAAAGGGCAGTTACACTAGCGCCCAGGACCCCAAATACCGCAGCCTCCTTGCACTGCATACCATTCTCGCCCTGCATTATTGCTCTGTAACCTGCTTTTCCTATCTGCATCTTCCACATATTCCCACACATCATCCCCCATACTTTGACAACTCTACTATCATAAAATTGAAGGAATATGACGTTGTACGAAGCCAATATCACGGCCGGGCATCCTGAACCAAGGTATGTGGTCATTTTGGCTGTGTTGTTCGGCTTTGCAGTGCTCACTTTTGCGGCCTCCAGTGCGCTGGACCTATTGAATGAACTCCTTGATTCCAGAAACGTTCAGATTGACGCGGCCGACTATGCCGAAATTCAGGACATTTTGGACGATGAGGTACGACGTAAGAGGGAAGCAGAGGGAGTTGGACGAAGGGTTGACACGTCGGAACAGACAAACAGAGTATACGAGACAAGCCGGGAAGACCAGACCATAGCAAAGACAATCGAGGGGACTATAGCTGATTCTGATGGCCATGAATTGGCCACAATGGTTCAGGCAGGGATAGTGGAGTGGCCAAATGAAGCCGTGATGACAGTGGTTGGTGTAATTGCTCCCTCTCATGGCAAGGTGGATCTGCTGGAAGACCTAAGTGCGTCAAACTCCCGCTTTCTTCGCGAGAAATGTGATCTGAACTTATCCCTTTCAGCCTCCAACGAGCGGACCATTAACGACCAGGCTGCAATAGCAGACGAGGCAGCCGCCGTAGCTCAAGCTCATGTACCAGAATGCACCGACGGACAGCGCGGAGAGACTGCACCTGTTGATGTTAGGGGGACCAGGAACTCTAAGACAATCAACAACAGGTAAGCTGTCGTGATACTCATCGACTTAGGCAGTACTAATTAAGATGACAGTGTTGCAAGCGGAGTAGACGACCGTTCGAGAAGAAAAGCCGGTAGAGTGTGTGTAGAGAAGTAAATTATTGTCATATATCTGCGAATGCGACGTCTCAACCTTTCTGTAGTGCCAGAAACCTTCCCTCTCCTTCTCCTGGAAAAGCAAAAGGGAAGCGAAAGCGTACGTCGTTGGGATCAATTGCCAACCAAGCTGCGTACAGCGATAGTCATCAAGCCCAATTCGAACAACTCCTTACCTACACCATGGCCAAGAGGATGCGCTACGAGAATGTCGCTCAGGGTGAAGCACTGAAGACCGCCATCAATGAAGAACAGGAAGCTGCCTCTGACGAAGCTGCTGTCGCAGTCGTTGTGGCACCCAATCTCGTCACGCATGATCTTCGCACCAACGATGATATCAACGCCGTCGCTGAAGGGCAAATAGAGGCCACACACACTTTCGACCACACTTGCCCTTTTCCAGAGTGTAGCTACGTCTTTGACGAAGTAGGAGAGACCATCCTCGGCCGCCATGTTATCGAGGCACATCGTGAGGAATTTGGAGACATCGTAGAAACGGGGGCAAAAAAGAAGCTCGTCTGCAAGCTCACCAGCAAAAATTCCCGGCATCGCTCGAGCGGCCTCTCTATGGGTGGTAAAGATCCCGACTTTCACAAAGCCGTCGGAAGACACATTCTAAGCTATCATACACCTTGGGGCTGCAATGCGTACGCCTGTGGGGGATGTCCATTAAAGTACAGCCGTGTACAAGATCGTCATAACTGCAGAGAAGCACATGTCACCGCAGGTACCCTTGACGCCGCAGGAATGGTGGCCCTCGAAACGAGAGACAAAGATATCCAAGCTGCCGCTTTGGCCAGGAATGGGCTCGGAAAGCGGAAGATAGCTCGAGTGACCCCTGAAGAGGATGTTGTGCAGACCTGAAGGGAATATCGTGAGTCCAGTGGATTCTCGTGTCATGGCCATGTTCGAACTATACTCGAATCCTTTAGGCTCAGTGCAATCACAACTCGTCAATTTCAAACCAGCACGAAATGCTTGTCCTTGATTGGTATGGTCCATTCCGTTTTCGAACGCATCGTTTAAAGCTGATGATTGCTTTATAAACATCCAGAAGTGTGCCGGCCAGCGGTTGAGTGCTACCTTGAGTGTCTCTCAATTAGCATCAACCGTACCTGCTCCCCTTGCCTCAGCAAGGCTGCCGTTGCTGTACACATCATGGATATTCATAAACGAAGTCCTCATCTTATCTTTGAGCATTTATCATATGGAAATCTGCACACATTATATCCACATCTACCATCGCTTGCTTTGTATCT
Source organism: Irpex sp. Y119-03 (assembly GCA_037042295.1). Classification (NCBI taxonomy): domain Eukaryota; kingdom Fungi; phylum Basidiomycota; class Agaricomycetes; order Polyporales; family Irpicaceae; genus Irpex; species Irpex sp. Y119-03. The sequence goes on from JAXQKB010000007.1 coordinate 99,689, forward strand.
CTTTCCTGCGTCTCTTTTCGGTCACCACACATCTTGTACTACTATCTCATAATGCATTAACATGGTTAGCTCTGTCCTACTCGTTGTCCGCATACTTGCTACGAAGTCGATCAGGATTGAAGCCAACTTGGTTAGTGGATACTGAAGACTACAGAGACCTTGGAGGAGCTCTACAGCAACTCCTCGCGGCAAATCAATGGACGACGTTCGACGATATGAACCTCAACATTGATGAAAATATGACAGTTCCATTGAAACATGCTTTAGGCACGTCCGACGAACGCAACCTTCAGCTCATCTCCATCGACGACAATCGCCCGCCGAAGCTGTCCGTAGGGAATTGTCAAACCATATCCAAATACCTCGTACAATTGATCACACGCACATATATATTCACTCGAAGCTTTACGTTCGTATATCTGCATTGCGCTGCAGTGCAGTTTCCTATACAATCCGCAACTCGACGAGCTGTCAAGTCTATGTATCAGATCAAACATCTGCCTTCATAGCCCTAAGCTCCATCAACTCATACTCGCTCAACCTTCCATGTGCATCTGCTTCATTCATACTGCACTGTGAAAAGACAGTGATAGGCCATCGTTGTGAGCCGGAGGCAGGTGTCCTTGGGGTCACCGCGGATGAAGTACTTTGTCCTTGACTAAGTTCGTGTCGCGCAGTGAGTGCGTCTCTGTCAGAATCGGCTTGTACATTGTGCGACGACTCCGAAACCATTCCGCGAACGTTAAGGCAGAGCCTGCTGCCCATGATGCACGAGAGGGAGACCGCGTAGGAGATGGCTGATTCAGTGGTTATGAGGTTGTTTTGGCGAAAAAGGATAGTGTTGGTGAGATACACCGCGAAGAGGCTGTAATGGCATGCTTGTTAGTGTTATGTGCAGGATCATATGCTTTACAGTAGTACTAGAGACGTACACCAAAAAATAGAGTATGGAATCTCTGATTAGCACCACAACGAGCTCTCGGCCATTTTGCATCCACGTGAACTTGCGTCTGGCGCGTCTGGCTTCTCGCATGCGCTCAAATGCACGAACCGTGACGAGAGCACAAAGCACACTCTCCGAGATCATCATCGGTATCCAGAATGTATACAGATATGATATGGCATCGAGGTTGGTGACGGCACAGATTGATGTCGATAAACTGAACAAGTGGACCGGTATGGAGATCACTAGAAGAGACGAGATGAACATAGCGACCAGACAGCGCGGGTAGCCACGAATGTTACCAGTGACTTGTGATAATGCGACTCCCAGGATTGTCGAGGTCCCCACAAGAGCGAGCACGAAGGTGCATGCCATAAGCGCAAGAATCTTGCGGTTCAGGTTATACAGGGCGAGGAGCCGAAGCTGTAAGATAACTAGCCACAGACAGTAAGTTGTGACGGCCACAGAAAGGTCAAAAGCCAACATACGTTCACCAAATACGAACGTGACAATCCCTGTTGCAGCCTGCCATTTGAACCAATGTATGCCTACAGGATGTGCAATTAATTTACGTTGACTCGGATGCAGAGAAGCAGGTTGAATCTCATACATCTACGAGGTAGCGATTGGTCGCATAGAGTGGGTCATGATCAGATGAACAACGGAGCGGAGATTCATAACTCACGACTATGTGGTCTGCCGTAATCAGTCACTTACTACTGCGGATGAATGTAAGGAACTCACGGTGGTTGAGACGCCAGGGCCAAATAAGACTACATTTCATATATCAGGGGCCGTTCATTATTGACACATTGACCGGGCTTCTTTACCGTAATTATTGAAACTTCCAGAGGATCAGCGAGAGCTTGAAGCAGGTGAGGGACAGACACAACTCACATAACCACAGAGAGCGCATAATATCGATTCTGCATAAACATGATGTGTCAATGGGGCATTCTACGTAGCTTGCAATAACATACCAGGAGGAACAGACACTTTCCAAATGACCAGCCCGCCTTCTAAGATATGTTGGTTCGAGAACATCAACTCAACATGTTATCCATGGTCCGTGGAAGACTGTCGTTACCCAGATGAGCTCAATCTACGCAAATATCTTAGACGAAGGTGCTCGATGTACAATAAGTTATTAGCTCACCTCTTGTCCCAGTGTAATTGCTTATAATGTGTGTTTTGTTTTAACCACTTGGCCCTCGTGTTTGGTATGCACACGTACCATGGTCATAGACGATGATTATACTCGATATTACTAAGATCCATGCTCAGCTAGTATTGATATATATATATTAATGGTATGTGCTTACGCTCAGAGTACCGTACTCTTTGTATGCCTTCCAGAGCGTTTTGAGGGTCAAACAATAGTGCCATCCTGCTGAAGGGCGTTCTCAGGCCAGAGTGAAAGAGCACACAGGAAAAAGAAGGGGTTAACCGTCGGGGGCGGACATGTTGGGTACACCCCTCGTTTGCAATACATAAATGCCTACGAAAGATTGATGTGTCTTGACGACGCCCTATAGAATTTAGAAGGAAACGATGGCATCGTAAGTGATCGCGGAAAAACCCAAGCTATGAAGTACCTACTGTATGAGAGTCGTTGCTTCCCACAGAGAAGGAGGTCTACGCTCCAGCGCAGTCCGTAATAGAACTCCCGTGCAATACAGCTGAACCTTCTCTCAACACCGCCTGTGGGAATGAGCGGCGTCTTGCTTATGTATGGTATTTGCCACCACTGGCATCCTGCGGTATGTACGATGGAAGGATCAAGTTATAGATGACTTCGCTTCTCAGACACAACACAGTCAGTAGTCTTTAACGTGGAGGGATATCATGCACCTCCCGGAGTCTTTGTGTGTCTCGTCGCAATGCCAACGACATTACATTGAAGACCGCTGAGAGTTGTATGCCGGGAAACGCGGAGGCTGATGAGAACGAATAGATGCCCAATCTCCAGGAAGAACTTACGACGACCTTTCCGGAACGATTCAATACGAACGCCGCCGGCCTCCACTCCAAGTGATCATGCATTTTTGAGCGAGCCTCCGGGGGTGATTTATGATTGACTTTGGCCTGGCATGAGAAATAAGCTACAACTTTCCAGTAGTGCCACTGAAGGAGAAATAACTCGCTTCCGTGTACATATACAGTCACGGAGAGACTGGAGATGTGAGAGTGGTAGTCACACCATACAGTCACTGGCATCCTCGTTGATCCATCAATACTTACTCTCCTTTGCTCAAGGCTGATCCAGTACAGTACGGAGGGATTTGGTGCAACTTGAAGTGACTTGTTTAACTGCTCAGATGGTGTACACGTATATCGTGCGGAAAGTGTAAGGTGGTATTTGGGTCAGCAGGGTGACAATGGGATGAGGAGCCCACAGTTGTCAGTCGATCACGGTTGACTCGAAGAGCGTTTTCGGAAACAGCCGTCATTACTAATTCACATTACCTAAAGCAATTAGATCGTGGTAGTGAAGTCTAACTTTATACCCTACTGAATATAGAATATCTCTGTTTATTCATGTTGAGTGCGATATCTCTGTGAGCTGCTTGATCCTTTGCATAGTACTTCCTATCGGCACTTGAGTTATGGTACTTAGTCAACATGAGCTGGGCACCCGATGAGATCTGCTATTCAAAAAGTGGAATTGCCCGTTCGGGCAATTTTAACGCTACTAACTTGAAGTACGTTGAAACCTAGCTCAACTCCGCGGGGATTATACTAACGCGTATCCACTGTACTGCTATATAGTGATGTGTTTCTTGGTAGTAGTATTATAGGTCGATGATGTCGATATTCAGCCGCTGATACTGTACATCTTGTCCATGTCAGCCATGGGCGATTTCTAGAGAATAGCTGCCAGAGGGGCTTTAGTCTTCGATTAACGTCTTTACGATGCGATAGCTACAACCGAGGCATATAGTCAATGTTGAGCGCACAGAGTACATGTAATTGCTACTTATAGTGATAACAATGGCAGCGGGTATAGTGTTTTGACGTGTCAGCAAACATTCAGGGGTATCATGAACTTAAATAAATCCACACTCCCGCATGAGAGGTAGAAGGCCGTAGTGCATATCACTGTGTCGTGCGATGGGTAACTTGCCTTACCAAAACCCTATCGTCACATACACTGCCTCTCCCCATGGATCCTTCGTGACCAGCGTTCCCTCGAGTTGATGCCGGAGGGGTGTGGCGCTGACTACTCATTGGTAGAGTAGTCGAAAACAAGTTTTGCCCGCTTTTTGTAGATAGTGCAACCTGTGATAAGTTGAGCCTTATAGGATGCCGATATTACTGCGCAAATTTCCACGTACTGTATGATAGTTGGTGTTGGGTTGAGGCGACGTAGTCACGGTGTCGGCGAAGCAACTCGTTTGCGCGTACTGGCTATGTGGTATATCGGCACTGGATTCTGCTATTCGAAATCTTGGCTGAGCCTTCGGTTTCAATGGTTGATCGTCACCTTAGTTGAGCCAATGATCTATAACATCGACGCTTACCCAATTAGACTGGAGCGGAAAGCTGCCGGGTGCGCTTAGACTCGGCGTCGTGTTTTCGCTGACTCCGAAGTCATACGGTACTGGTGATGCTGATCCCGAATGTTGCTGCAGGTGATAAACAGCCCGTTGTAGGACAGCGTTCTCATGCTTTAACTCGGCGATCGTCGCTTCCATAAGACGTTGACGACGTTGGTTGTCCAGTTTTTCCCGCGCAGCAGTGGATGCTTCAAACCGTAGTATGGCGACTGTTCTCTCCAGCTACAGTGGACAGAGGATATATAAATGAGAGTAAATGAGGAGGAAGGACTCGGATGGTATACTTGGTGAACATATGCTTTCCGCTTTGCGCGGTATCGTGCTTGAGCGACTGCTGTCACGCGACTGTCAGTTAATGGCAAGCAGTCGTTGAGGAATATACGTGATAAGCGTACCGTTACGACTACGCTGTGACGAGTCCGTGAATATAGGAGAATCTTCGCTGTAAACGAAGCTGCTTGAGCTATAGGAAGTGTCTGGTGCAGATGCCATGTGACGCATGAGACTCTGGGTACATTGTAGCCAGCCTTAAGTACATATCTAGAGGCAGCTGCCGTTTCATCATGAATCACCATGGCATGATCAAGGCCAGATGTGCACCTTAAGATGCACGTACGACGAGCGATAGGAAGGAACACATTTGGAGAGCTGTGACTGTAACAGTGGGAGTGTGAGAAAAGACGCGACAGAATGATATGTTGGCAATACCTTTCCTCCTTCGGTTCGAGCTTACCGCTTGCCGCTCAAATGTATTCGTGAAGAACCACCAAACTGCTACTTGCGCTGAGATAATGGGTTAAAATCGACGAATAACATGAATCCTCCCACATACTGAACATACATCCGAATGGCTCGTGGCTCAACTCGCACGAGGCAATACCTAAGAAAGGCCTTCCTTCTCAATACAACAGGCGGAACCAATTCGGAGCACCGGCTAACTCACCACAAGACTAGACGACCGTGAACACAAAATCTAGGAGATGAATGCTTGAACCTGGAAGTCGTCAACAGATAGATGGGCGTGGTCATAAAATGTCTGAAACAGATGTCAGAAGGCTGACTCAGTTCTGTTACTGGTCGGGAGGTTGTTTGCACGCGGTACGACCTCAGGTATCTGATATTTCAATCATAAACAACCGACCGTCAGAAGCTCTTTCCAAAATACCGGAGGGGGGCTTGAGGAGGAGGAGGCCCAGATCTATCGAGGCGCTGGAATGTACGCTCGCTGAATAAACGATGATGATGCTTGTCGAAGCATGCCGTAGTTCAACTAAACGCTCTCTCAAGTATTCCTATTAGATAAATGAATGATAAGCTCCAGCACATACACCAACAGATATCGACCCGCGCAAAGTCAAGTAGCCGCGCTACAGACCACCATCTTCCGCAAACATGCGATCGTAATCGTTTTTCCAGCGAGCCCATCCTTGCAAAGGGATCTCTCCACAAAGCCTCGTAGCAATCGCCCGGCATTCATTGAGACTCTGGAAAAAATCGCACACGAGATCAGAAACTATTGCAATACTACGACGGAGAAATCAATATCCGAAGGGGATACTCACGTCCAAAACTTGATATACGGCTGAAATTGCGCAAGCGTAGAACACGTATTCTAGCTTTGTAATTGATTCCAGGTGGGCCCTGTGCATCGTCTCGCGGACAGGTTGATCGTGTCGAATTGAGCCGTAACGAGCCCGGGCATGGTAATGCAGCCTATCCAAAAGATTCTGATGGAATGCCTGGGGAATAGGTTCACCGGTTTTGAGAGCTTGAGAAACGAGAGAGAATGTAGCCATTACGTCGGCAATCTACAAGATACGACAGCAAATAGAGGTATATCAGAAAAGACACAGGCAGCTGAAGTTGAGCCACTCACGAAGTTGGGGTTCACCACGATCGTGTGTTTTAAAAGCCTTGACAATGTTTCGTTATCCAGCTGCGCAAGCGAGCTCCCGAGCTATTTACAGAGCGCGTGTCATGTCCAGATATCAGATTTCCGGAAACATTAGCAATGGGAAATATCACATACCAGCGACAGGTTGGCCATAATCTTCGTCTCCTCCTCGTTCAACTTCATGTACTCCTCAATGGGCCACGCGCCCCTAATACTGCCCTCCCACTTCGCCAAAGCCGTCTGCTGCTTCATCGCCTGGAGTTGTGCCGCCAACGCGATGATCTTTTCACGAACTCCCGCAACCCAATCCGCATGAGACTTTGGCCTTTCGATGTTTGTCGTTCCCTCCGCGCTAATCCAGAAAGAGGTGATATCTGAGTACAAGGACGCGAGCGACACCAACACGGAAGCATTGCGTAGTCGAACAGCTTTGCGACCGGACTTCGGTGGGAACATCATGACTATGAAGGATGCAGCTGAACCTAAACATAATAAGACGTTATGTTAGTGAACGTCACGTAATACGACGCTAGACGGTGCACCTATCGAGACGAGCACCCATCGCCTCCAGGCAACGTCCCATCCTTTGCCTGGGTTACCAAATACAGCTATGTGCGTGTCCAGCCACGAGTAGCCTACAATCAGAACCCAAGTCGCCTATTCCACGAGGAAGGAGATAGCCACATATGAATAAGCACCAACTGTAACCTTGGAATGAATCAATCACTTACGAAACAAAGCAGAACGCCGGGAAGATACTTCGGTGGTGTGTACAACCGGAAGAAGACAATAGGCACCAACATCACTCCAACAATGGCAGCGAGACCGTATGGGTTTCCAGGGCCACGTCCAGATCCTAGCCACGCGAGTCACATGAGAACCGCAAACTTCATAAGAATAGTAAGGTTAAACTGACCGATATACCATGTGACAAGACCCATTACTCCACCAACAAACGTCCCTAAGAGCCGCGCGACTATACTATGAAGTGCGGAATCGGTTATACTCTGATGGAAAACGAAGAACACGGGAGAACGCACTTGAAGATCTGATCTGAAGCATAGATGTTGAGCGTCGTCTGCGCCATGATCAAGGCCCTGGGTAAGATGTGAGTTTATACCGCGCAAAAAGACGCACAAAGACATACCATAGCCCCTTTTGCGCATATACAAAGTCTAGGATTCGCTTTAGCTCAAGATTTGATAAAAGAGGCCACTGGTACTTACGAGCACTACTCTTCAGCACCGACGGTAACCAAAGAAGTATGGTGACGAGGACATAACGGAAGCAAAACTATACACACATCCACTGTCAGCCAAATAAGTCTATTTCCCAGGAAGTTGGAAGACATACCATAGCTTCCGCAGTCTTGCACCATTTGTACAAATGATGAACAGTATTGGCCGCCTTCTGTAGGGAATGAGTCGGAGGCTTGCTATCAGGATCACGTTCTACGAACAGCATCATCAGTATCAGAACCGACAGGCTCTCATATCCGCCGGAAAACAAGCAGCTGAGAAGCACAGCACAAGAGCAACCACTCACTGTACGGCGCCTCCTCCCGCTGAATCTCCTGCTCCACCTCCGGTTCGTGATCTTCTCCAGCCGCTTGATCACTAGCATCTCCCTTGGCCCTTAACGCCTTCACGATAGCCCTCAATCCCCCAGGTGCCCACAGCCGGTTGTGCCTCCTCTTCGCCGCGATCCCCTGGACGTACAGCATATACTGCTCGATGGCTTGCGCCAAGCCGATAAGGTTCGCCGCGAATACGAATGCCGTGTACAACGCTCGGAGCGGCAGCGGTCCCTTGAAGTCGTGACCAAGCCTGGCAGCGTCCACGAGCCCGCCGAAGGGTTTCAAAATTAACAACCGTTTGTCCGTTTTGAATTCCGCTAGTGTCGTCTGCAGATGTTCGATTGCGGCATCCAAGTCCTTGAGGTGCTGTTCGCTCTCTTTCATTCCGTGACGTGCGTACCGACGGGTGTTGATGCCTTCCAAGAGAACTTGGGTCGTCGCGAGCCCGCTTGAACATGCTTTGCGAAGGTCAACGGTCGCCTCCCCGAGAGACGGCATGACGTCCACGATACGCACGCTGTGAGTAGCTTCCGCCGCGATTCTTCGTTCACGGAATTGTCGAAGGAGATATGTGTCGCCTGAGGCAGGATCGTTGAGTGTGCTTCCCTCCTCCTCGGTGACAGCAGCGGAGGGCGCATTGGACGCATCACTACGGGCCTGGCTACCAACGAGCCTCGCAAAGCCATGTACCGCAGCTAATGTGTGGAGCGTTGAGTCTCACGACGTTGTTAAATACAGTTAAAGCAGCAGAAATACCCACCGAAGCGACTTGCGATCACCATGAGCGGCTTTTGTAGCCCAGTCACATCTTCGGCGTTCCACTTGCCCCAACTGAACTCAGCACCAATAAAAGCCGTTCCTGCCGTAACTGCAATATGTGCTATCAGCATGTATGATAATAAAGTAACTAGATATCCTTACATCCTTGAATCTGCCCTATAAGGCCTTGTAATTCGCCTTGTAGGGAGAGCGATATAGGCTTCCCAGGTACGAGATCCTCCGGCGAGGCGTGCATTACTTGCTCCTGGATATCGATGAGGCCTTTGAACTTCCCTGTTAAAGCAGAAGCAGTGACCAGGGCTGCATGGTTTGCAGTTTCGGGAAATATGAATGTTATGACGACAATGCCAATCGCAATATAACATGCGACCGAAGTGAGAAGGGAGTTGAGGATGGTATATTGCGCGAAAGGGAATAACGGTCCATAGCTCTATAAATGAATGTTCATACATATACAAATAAAATAGAATACGAAGGCTTACGCAGAAAATGTCGATTGCAATTGTGCCAAATACGGACAGGAGGGTGAGTTTCGGTGCGTATGCGCGAATGAAGGCAAATATAAACGCTCCGAATCCCAGGAACACGCCGAAGACAACAGACGACCTGTAGAGCAACAATTAGACAGAGAAAATATTATGTGTAATTTGAGCTACCCTGTGTCCAGAAATCTCCCGGCGAAAATATCCGATTGAAAGAGGGCCTCTGGGTTCGCTAAGCCAGCGGCACTGTAGGAAAAGCCAGATTAATAGGTGTGTAATCCTGTTATGGCCTCAAATGAAGTGACAAACCTTTGGGCTTCTCTCTGAAGCTGCGACTGCAGCAAAACCTGATCACGCGCGGCGAGAGCACCACGCATGGCAGCACAGCCTATGGCCCATCCCAAGCACATACCAAGTATCATCGTCGTCAAAACCTATGATAAGTTAGAAACGCACTCTATAGACTGTCACTACAACTCACAAATATGAATAGTTGGACGGGCAGATTAGCAGGCATCATTATGCTCGCCAAAAGTCCAAAGAAGGCCCTAGTGTCAGCCGCTATCAGTACCATGTGTTTTTGGTCATACACACGGATACGCACGCATTTCCGAGCACCTTGAGTGACGCATGAGGTAGTAGGATGAGGAACGCGACCCATGAAGCTACCCAACATCTTAGCCATATCTTTCGACTTCTTTTAGACTTGAGGTTAGTTCCGATCCAGGGGGGTAACTTGTCGAAGATGCTGCTTCGTTTCTTCTCCTCTTCCACTGTTGTTGCTGCTGGCGACGGTTTCTCCACCACTATCTCCGGGGTGTTCTGTCTCTCTTTCGACATGGTGGTGGTAGAGAGACAAGACGCAGAGTGGGCATAAATCTATACGAGACTGTGACGTCCATGCAGGTGTGATCGAGAGTTGACAGTTGGAGCGCCCGTTGTCTCACTCAGACGTGTTACGTGAGTCGGAGCGCCCAATGCCTTATCCGTGCGCTTCGGGCCGGATCAGCGGTGCCCGCTTTTATTGCCTTCGTGTGCCCGGCCTCCGCAGAACAAAGCCACCAAACTTATGGGCGCTGTGATGACCTTGCAACTAAGGACTCTGACAACTGTCCGTGTACCGCGAATTTACCTGGACCGACCGGCGTGCTCACAATCGAACATCGATCTCTCGTACACAGGAGAACTTGGAAGCAATGCACACCTGCCTGCTACCACACCGACAAAGCGAGGCACTTCAAAAATCGAGTTCTGTATATACATACAATCTTCTGAACACTCCTAATGAAACCCATTGTTTCGCGCAGACGCAAGGGTCTGCTGAATCCAGGCCCAAGCAACCTGATCAGCCGTCTGCGCGCCCGTCCCATCGAAGTTGGCACCAGGGAACGCATTCAGCAAGTTGACCAGCCAAGTACGGAGCGTAGCTATGCCTGCTGGTCCTGGCCTGATGATATACCACTCAGTTTCTATACCCCAGTCAGAATATAGTTCGTCTCGTCGACGCTTATGTGGTACTCACGGCCGACTCTGGTTAAGTTCAGTCCGTTTGCGGCAAGTAGATAGGTCTCAACGAACTTGCCGATACGGACTCCTGGCGTGGTTGAGCCGGGAGGGCCGTACGTCCCTGAACCAGCATTATGGTTGTTTTGCGCGAGCCTAGAAGACCTGTGAGACAATGCACTTAGCCACGGGCACTGAACAACTTACTGGTAGGAGGGATTGTGAGTATCATATCGTGTCTGTCCGAGCCCGTCACCAAACTTGATGAAGAAGAGCTGTTGGCCAGCTGCATTCTACAGCACAAAAGAGATTCGATCTGTCCTTGAGCATGGTATAGATCGGCCAATGATGGATCGACATACCGTCAATCCGTTAGGGTAGTCGGTAGGGTGAGGGGAAGTAATGAAGTAGAATTGGTCGGCCATTGTCGAGCTCTATTCGAGCTGTATGTATGAAAGCCTTCAAGTTAGGAGGTGATGTGGGATGGCTTCACGGCCATCTATATATGCCCTTGCCTCTACACGACCTTCTGACCGTACGAAGGAAGTATGTTCCTGAATCAAGCCAACACACCGGTACTTTCGTTGAATCAAGATCAATTTCTTACCTCCGAGTCCTGTTCGACTCAAATTCTATATATGAGTGAATTGACCCACATAGGAGAGGGGGGCGGTTTGTGTAGACTTCGTAACGTGCTGCCTAATTCCACCATGTCTTCGTCATATGAAGACTCCTGTAGAGAGTGAGGGATGGGGGCATGACTTCGATCTCATGGGTACCACCATCCTAGTACGACATTCAGCATGTTTATGCATAAGTAGGGTGACTCTCTTACCTTAGATGATTGCATACTATGGCAGTTCTACTCCAAGTTTAGTTGTAGTGAGTAGCTGCATGTCAGCAGTAGCGAAGGCTGCTTACGATGAGCCCATTAAGGGGAGGTCTAGGCTATTTGAGAAAGTTGCAAGTTCCAAGATATCATGGTCCATGTGAAGTTATCCTTTACCGTAGCTGGGTAGCCAGGGGGTACCTTGGTTGAAGGCGGTCAGTATCAACTCCAAGGCCTTCAACTCGGCGAAACGGATTGGGGTCAGGTTATATGAGACCTGTGTTCATATCGACGTTCTTTACTATGAATGTACACAATTTACGCAACCAGTCTCAGGTTCTCCAAATCGTAGCTGCTCTTGCTGGTGGTTGATTGAGTTCTCTTCGGCACCCCTAATGCAATCCCAGGTTCTGCGCAGACGTCTTGGTTGCCTGAATCCAAGCCCAAGCTACCTGATCAGCCGTCTGTGCGCCGGTTCCATCGAAGTTCGTGCCGGGGAACGCATTCAGCAAGTTGACCAGCCAGGTGCGCAAGGCAGCGATCCCTCCAGGCCCAGGCCTGATCGAATACCATTCGGTTTCTGCAGAGTAGTCAGAGACTTGTTTGCCTCGAAATTGAAAGGATGGCACTCACGGCCAACTCTGGTCAAGCCCAAGCCATTCGGCGCGGCGAGGAGGTAAGTCTCCACGAACTTGCCGATACGGACTCCAGGTGTAGTAGATCCGGGAGGACCGTACGTCCCAGATCCGGCTGTGCGGTTGTTCCCCTCGAGACTGGCCAAAATTCAGATGTTGGACGTTAAGACTATATCATTTATTGAAGAACTTACCGAAAACTAGGGTTGTGGGTTGGGTATCGCGTATTCCCAAGACCGTCGCCGAATTTTAGAAAGAAATTCGTGGCGCCAGCTCCGTTCTACAGCGAGAACAAAGGTCAGTCGACTTGCAAAGTATATGTGATGAGACATGAATCAACGTACCGTTAAGCCGTTGGGGTAGTCGGCAGGAGAGGGAGTAACAATGAAGTAGAATTGGTCGGCCATGGTTGAGAGACTTGGTTCTCTACAAGAGACACTGAAGAGAGGTGATGGACCGGTAAGCACCTTGTACGCTCGGTATATAAATGTTTCTCTGTTTGAATTCGCAGGGAGACCCTTTCCTGAAGAATAACATGAAGCTTCCCGTTCTTGGAGCCTAAACGTCAGATCTGCGAGTTCTATTCAAGAGGGCTTCACCAGTTGACTGAACCGAGCCCACCTCAGATATGTTCTAAGTTCCAAGCATGTCCAAGTCTGAACTCATGTTTTGTTTTGCATGCATGGAAGGAGTCATTGTACGTATGAACTTTGGGCAGCCACACCGGTACTCCGGAAACACCGGGGCATGTAACATGTCTATACACATACTGGGCCCGCAATCTCTCTAACCCCGGGTCTCATATAGTACCGGCGGGTTCTGTATATGACATACTGCATCAGCGAGCGGTTGCGGTTTCCAACATCTATGAACTTACATGTAGGCTGTAGGCTTCCAAGCTTCAACACTCAACGATCAAATTGCTGATTTTGGTGGTCATGACACAAACTGAGAGCAAGTTGGAGAGTTCTGAAAAATTCCACGGCATTGTCGCGATTGTCTGTTCTCCCGCATACGAGGCTTTGTGAGGGCATGGCCGTATGTGGTGGTCATTGATCAAAGTGCGAAGCACGTTTAGCGCCCGAACCTTCAACTGTGACATTTTCAAGTTTGCAGCCCCAGATGTCGGCTGATCCCTTCCACCGTTCCATATGTATAGCTCATCGTCAGCTGAGGCTAGTATAAGTGAACCAAGCACAACGAACGTAACCTCACCGTGCGGTACGTTCATAAAATTCCCTGCTTCAAAATGGTAAGCATCGCGCTTGACCACCTTCAATTTGTTAGGATCGACACCATGATTTGAACGTGCACACTCAGAAGATCAAACGTACCTATAGCAGCAACTTGTCTACCGATGTACGCATAGAGTTACGTGAAGACGTATATACCCACAAGACAAGTTACGTGCCGCAGACATTCAAGATTGAAGCTACGCTGTTTGAGCTAGTTGATGGGCTGCTCAATGCTCGCTTCCTCCTATGATGACCCATCGATACCGTCAGCTGGGGCCAGGACATCAGACAAAGAGCGAAGTGAACGCACCATGCAGTACGTCCATAATCCTTCCTATTTGGAGGAATCGGGAAATATCGCACTGACGACTTTCAGTTTGTTAGGATCGACACCATGATTTGAAAGTGCAGACTCAGCAGATCGAACCTACCCATTTCAGCAATCTGTCCACCAATGCATGCATACTGTAGGTGTATTTTGAAGACGTACAAGTTGTGTGCCGCAGACACCCATGATCATGATCGGGAGAGAGACAAGTCGTTGACCGAATCAGTACCGTGACGATGGACGTTCTTCTAGGAAGGGCCTAGTGTCGTATGGCCATGGGATTACCTACAAAGGTGCGCTTTTAGGAAACGTCAAGCAGCGCTGCTTTACGATCGTGGTAAGTCTATGTCCTATCATGTATCCTTTGCATCAGCTAACTTGAACTGGTAACCAGACAGGTCTCGATTGTGCTCACCAAGGAAGTGAGCATCGCTGGCTCGTCATAAAGACTGTGATCCTAACCGTGACTTACTAGTTTATGAGGCTGTTCGCCTAGACCCAAGTAGAAACCCAAGTACTCAAGCCCACCGCACAGCCAAGGTCAAAGTTTGGTTATCACGGTACTCGGTCTGTATATACGAAGCAATGCAGATCGGAGTATGTGGAACTTCGGTATGGCTAGAATGGTCTTTGCTGTATATGCATCAGCTGCGACATGCTAATCATTCGATTGCGCGACCAGGGCGTACATGCACTCCTTCTCAGGCTACTTTTAGTCCTTTCTTCTACGCAACACGCTTTGATACCGCAACACGCTTTGATACAGGTACACCGATCCTCCGTTCATAATCGGTCTATCCTTCCTCGGAAAGCCGAACTACGCGTATACGGCTCCCTTCTAGCCCACGAAAGTTCCGTGATTCACGCTCTTCACAAGACTCGCATACCATCTACGTACTCGCCAGTGCGTGCCAATTGTTATCTCGCTGTGATAGGGAAGCCTCGCTTTTCTGTGACCTCATCGACATTCACACCCAAAAGTCTAGATTACAGGTCGTACATCCAACACCCTGATCTATCACCCACAGAACACTCACACGCATCATACCCTCCCACGATTGTGGCCCTACCAGTGACACGAAATCGCCGACCATGACGACGGTGGATTGCGCCCATCCCGCCCCAAAGGCCTCTAATCACCGTCGCGGTTGTCCTCGCGGAGTAAGAGCGCCCTCAAGAACCTCCAATACCCAACCTTCAATGAAGCCCATCACTTCGCGCGATGGCAATGCGTAGAACTCGGCCCTGGTGGCTGATCTTCTGAATACATGCAGCCCATCTGTGGCTGACGAATAACACCAACACAATGGAAGCTTTCGTCAATCCAACCACCAATCTCCCCTCTACGCATCTCCCACAACGAGCTCGCTCCCTGACGCACATCGAGAACCTCGATGCGTGTCGAACAAACTTCGAAGCAACGCCTGTTCGAAGTCCGACCTGTTCTTGACGTGGGGAGGGGGGCGCTGCTGGGGTGACCCTAGGCCGACCGCTCCTCATCGCAGATTACACCGTAACGTACAGTACAGCATGTATGTAAGTACGCGTACCAGGGAATGCATCTTCGTCCCCCCGAACCTTACTTGCCCAAAGTCCAGGCTGTACATATATGTCAGCGAGCGGCAGACGAGCAAGCTCACAGTTTCGCAGTAATCTCTAACCGCCTGAGCTTCCTTCATCCTGGTTGAAAGTTCGACTGGAAGAAGTAGCGGTACGTTGGTATGTAGGAGATGGGAAGAAGCTCGTCAAAGGAGATGCGAAACGGTCGAGCGACGCTGCTCGCCAGATCTCGTAAGTGAAGTCGTTTACAGCATCGTCCCCCATGTGCCTGCGACAAAATGGAGCTGGAATCGGCGTCCAGACAGGCCGAGGCTACCCAATTGACCCAGCGCGCGTGAGAACGGGGGTCTTACACGCCTCGATGTTTTACCTTTTGGGCGCGAGGGGGAGAGCTGCGCTCTTCCAGCCCCTTCGAATTCAGGCTGTCAGGTCCCCTCAGGCCGGAGTCGGGGCGTCCCGACTTCACACCGACGCGGTGCTCAACTCACGCTGTTCACAGAACACGCGTACAGGGGTGAGAGGTGATTGTGACAAGGCTGAGAGGTGGCGGTGGTAGTATAGTAGTAGTCGGAATCGATAGAGGAATATATGAATCAAATGGCATATGTCTGCGTCGGTGGATTTGGCAAGGGGTGCCTCGTAATGTCCATGATGATGAGAGAATACATGAGTCGTTATGAATGAGATCCTAGGTGCTAATGAGACTGCGAGATGTGGGAACGAGAGCAAAGTGACTACGGCGACGAATAAGAGAATGAAAAGGGAAGTAAAAATACCTAGTATCTACATGCGGTATATACGAATGGGCTAGGGGAGGAGGCGGAGGATGGGTCGCTGCAGACTGGGTGCGAGGGTGGGGCCATATCCTAACAACAACACGAAAGAAGACAAGCGAGAGACGTTCTCGCTACCATACCACAAAAGGAAGAAAAGACCAAGAAGAAGAAAATACAGAAGCTCCAAACTCATCTTGAGAGGTTTTGTGCGTGCATGGGGATGTAGGCGCGATCGGTACTATGCTGCAAAAGTCCAGCTGCCGCGAATAGGTGTAGCGTGCGGGAGGCGGGAACCAAACCGAGGAGCGGCGCCATCTGTGTATATGTAGGCACAACCGCGCAGCACTACCTCTCGAACGTCTTCGTACGGGGTTCGTCAACTTCCTGTTGCAAAGAGGGCAAGATATGAGCATATTGCACCGACAAACGGGGGAAGAAAGACGGATTCTAACATCAGCATTGTCATGCAGCAGCAGGCACAGGTATAGCACCCATACCCGTATCCATATCGACATCCATGTCCATGTAATTCAGGTGGTGTGGCCCCGGAGGCCAGCGGTCGCCGTGCCGCATTTCATGTACGGTCTTGCTCTATGCGATGCATACATGACGATCAGACACATGTTGTCGAGAGAGTGGGAGCGGCCAGAAGAGGAAAGGAGACTACTCACACGTCGTGCATCCTCCTCTGCCGTGTACAAGATAGGCCCGAGCTGTTGTATGGCTTTTGCGAGCGCAACTCGACAGCGACTGGGCCCCGCCTCGTCCATGTATGTTATGTAGAGGTGCCGTGTCCGTGCTCTCCCCGGTTCTCCAGCAACAACATCGAGCGAATACGCCGCCCCGGACCCTCCACCGATCCTTGTTGGGTTCGCCCACTTGAGGACATAGATGTCAGATAGGAAGCTTGGTAGCGGTAGTATTGTGGTGTCTGTGGGCTTGGTGAGGGTGAAGAACCTGTCTTCTGATTCTGGGATGTCGAGGACGCCTTCTGCGAGTTGTCGTAGGTGATTGTGGTCGAGGTAGGAGTCGACGACAGAGGAGCCGATGAAGGAGTTTGCAGACGGGAAATGGCGGTTGTGGGTGCTCATGAAGCTTGTGGAGAGCATCGCGGACGATGATGAAGACGGCGGCGGGGAGGGCAGGACGGCATACGACGACATAGGCAAGGACGGTGGTGGTCGTCTTCTGCAACGTTCGATGGTGAACGCACGACTGATACGGGAACAAAATGAGAATATACCGCAAACAGAGACCCCAATCTAGACCGTCGTTCGGCAACGTGCGAACGTAGCGCGGGCAGCCCATCAATACATTCCAGAGTCTTTCTATACACAGACGCCCATAATAAAGCCCATCAAATCTAGAGTCCGAGACTCCGAAGCGTCCTGCCAATGGCTGCCACCCTCTCTGCCATCTTGTGGGAACAGCGCCGCCCGCCAACTCAGCCCTGCGCAGTTCAAATGCAGATATAGAAACATACAAATTACTCACTGCACAAACCACCACTCGCACGCCAGCGATCACTGATCTGCCCCGCCCCCGCCCCTCCCGCCCCACGGATCGTGTGGCCAGATCGTCGGCCCCCCACAACACCCACAACAGGAATTTGAAAGGTCCTGGTGCAACCTTGTGCCGTTCTGCAAGGACAGCAAGCAATCCGGCTTCCCGTGCCAGCGTGTCAGGATAGGGTAAGGCTGATGACCAGCTAAAGTTCATGCTGGGACCCTGGCCTGTTCCCGCCGTCACGACCGTCATTCGCGCTGTTGGACCGCGTAGGACTCAGTGCTCCCGAGGATGATCGTGTTCTCAGGGTTCTCAGGCCCCGTCAGGTTCCTGCACGAATCGCCTGCATAAGGAGACACTAGGAAGGGGGGGTTGGAAATGCGAACAGGCTTGCACAGATGGGTCCCTTCAAATATTCCCCAGCGCCCGTCAACACGTCTTCTCCACGAGCTCAATGTTGCCAGAATTGGCAGCCGGATCAAGAGGTCCTGCACGAAGTTGTCTTGCACAGCTGATTCGCAGAGGGGCACCCTTGGCCTCGTGTGGGATGGACGACAAACCTGTGAGTAAGTGTTATACGTGCTCTATCTTCGGATGTGGGTTCGCTGAACAAGCTCACCTATTTGTTACAAGGTATTTCACACTTCGTCATCGAAGTTTCATGTCCGCGATAATTACATCTTACAAGAAGGCTTCCTCAATTAGCATCCACAAGATACCTGCCAGTCAAGCTCAGAGCATTGTGAGCTGTTAACTCCGTACAGATGAGCAGGCACGGATCCGAGGCGGCACTGCCCGACATCATTGTCGGGTCTGCGACGTCTCGGGATCGTGCCCAGCGGTGCCAGCAATGGCGGGACGGTATGAGCACGTAACAAGGAACGACGACGACGACATAGAGGTTTGTTACGAAGATGAAGCGGGCGGAAATCACAAAGGATGGTCCATCGTGTGACAGATATTACGCGTGACATCACACACCGTCGCGTATCGTCACATGCCGACCTTCGCCGCTAAAGTACCAGAAGCCGCTTGGTGTGCGTAACGTCCGTTGATCCGAGACTCTGACGTTCTACTACTTACTTACTAGTTTCTTTCTACTTAAACTCCAGACATCCCTCTCCTAGTAGCTTTCATTCTCGACGATGTCTTTTGCAGGTGCACAACTTCGAACTCTGCGGCCTCAGGCCGTCCAACGCCGATACTTCTGGAAGACAGCCTCAGCCCAGCGCGAACAGCTCGCTGGAACGGTCCATTCCCACAACTCGCTTATCCTGCTCAACACGCGCATCCCTCCTCCTTCTTTCCCCAGCAAAGTCTCTTCCAAATTACAACGATCACTGCAATTGCACGCCAGCAGATGGGGCGGCATCGTCAATCTCGCATGGGTGCCTGGGACGCCGGTGAATAATCCCAGCTCTACGGAACCAGAGTGGAAAACACCGAGCGAAGAGAGCTACTCTGCCATCGCCTTCTCTACCGAAAACGGCACTCTCGAAATACCAGAAGTCAGCGCGCGCAACCTCGAAGACGTCGTCGTGCAACTGCGCGAACACGCTGCTGCTAGTTCCACCGCCGGACCGAATTCGACCGCGAAGGCTAATGCTAATTCAGACTCGGACGCGGTCCATATATACGTCTGCACGCACGGGCAGCGCGACTGTCGATGCGGGGAGACGGGCGGTGCTGTTTACGATGCTCTCCGCGACGAAGTAGAGCGAAGGTCCTTGCAGGACGTCGTGAAAGTCGGAGGCGTCGGTCATGTCGGCGGGCACAAGTAAGACATGTTCCTCACCTTCCAGCCGTTCATTCAAGTTGGTTGGCAATTCTGACTGACTTCTCTTCTTTATTGCTATGTCATAGATATGCTGCAAACGTCCTTGTTTACCCATACGGCGATTGGTCAGCATTACTACCTCACCTTCTCTCGTACGATAGCTACTAACACCGAACGTTCTTTTGTTTTAGGCTGGGATACGTCACGCCAGCGGACGTACCGGACGTATTGGACAATATTTTGTCACTTCGGAATTCCCCGTTTTCTGCGACGACGACACCGCCGCTTTGTCCTCCTTTTTGGCGGGGGAGGATGGGGCTCGATAAGGAGCAGCAGCTTCAGCTGTTTCATGCTACGCCTGTATCGAATGAAGTCGAGAGTGTTGATTTGAAACCACACTCGCGGTCATAAATTATTCTTATATTTAGTTTGCATGTGGCCAATAGACTCGAAGGTTGTGCGAGATTGGTAACTGGCAATGGGTGCAGTGTGATACGCTGCTCGCTCGTGTTTTTGCTTCTAGGTTCTCAAGTCCAAAAAGTATGGCATGTGTGAGTTACACAGTTGCAGCTGAGTGTCTGTGTCATACTTCAGGACGCGTGGGGGATGTTGATACGAGTACGTCGTCTATTACCTCACCCATGCTCGCCGCAAAATTAACATTCACACTATAGAGCCAATCGCACATAAGCTTACTCTTTCCCTTGCTTGAGATATGAGCTTGTGTCTGGACGCATGCCCCCGGTCGGCAACACAGTAACCTGGATTGAATCCCATTGGCCTATTATCATACGCGCATAGGACACTTATCTGGTACCTTCTGCTTTGCCAAGTGACCCTCGGTCCTCGTAGTCTCAACGTCAAGCTCTCGCCATACGAGTTGAATCGGACTAATCGCCCCTTTCTATTTGTACAGAGTTCGTCGATGTCGCATCCGATCTCTGACCGCCCGTAACAGATACACGAAATGCTAGGATAATAGCTTGGTAACAACCAGAGTGTTTATCCGGTGCCTCCCTGCCTTCGGCCGTCGGTCCTCGAAGCCTCTGCTTCAGGCTTTTACTGCCCAAATTCAACCGGTACGTTTACTCCTGTGGTATCCTCCTATCACCGCATCTAACACTCTTACTCTCAGCTTGCGACAGCCGTGGGTCATCCCTTGGCCTAGGCAGGCCTTCTTTAGCGGCACCTCACGACAGGATTTTTGATTCATATCGCCCATCTGTCCAAGCAGGCAGACTAACCCAGCGTTTTTGACGCAGGAAAACGTGTTGCGTGGGTCTGGAGCCTTTGAGGCCGTCAGTAGACGGCAGCTCGTCTTGAGACTCCCCGGTCAGGAACAAGGAGAGTTGGGCAGGCATATAGACTCACGCAAATTAGATATTGTGCGATGACAGTTCGGTGGGCTCTAGACTTGCTTCATATGTGAATTATACACTGAAAGGCCTCTTAATAGACATTACTAATCATTTTCTTTGCGCTTAGTCTCGAGGCGAGACCATAATCGTAGACCTTCCGGATTCTGATGACGGACCGATAGGCCTAACTTGTATGTCCGCGGATGTACCACTCACCGCGGCTCGTGAGGCTCGTAGTCATTTCTGTGCGGACTCAAAAAGTAAGATACTGATACTAATATTATAGACGCAACCCATCTGAACTCGGCCAAAAGAAGATAATATATACTCCACAGTTGCTTTCCTTCCCATACCCTCCCATCACATATCCTAATTAGTAGAGCACTGACTTTCAGGAAGAGCGCATCACACATCCGAACCTGTCTCGATAAACAACGGCTCGATAAACTCTACGATTGAAGGTCTGTTAGCACGAAGATCGTCCAGAGGTATGTCGAATAAGCACTCCTCCAAAAACACGCTCAACAAAGGTACACCCGCGTCTCTTCGTCGCTCCAATATGCCCACTAATTTCGAATATGCAGATTCCATCCGCCCTCGCGCAGAGCTTGGGCGTATTCTCCTTTCCATCGGCAGGTTCCATAGATCCAGTACCTCCAGGGCTGGGAAAGGCTGCGCGTTATGGTCATGCGGCCGCCCGATGGGCTCCAAAGCAGCGAGGAGTCTCTCCATGAATCGAGAATCTGAATCGTTCCCGAAGACATGGAGGTAGTCGAGAGAGGTAGACGATTTCAACGTGTACAAGAGATTGAGGCCATCACAATCGAGTGTCTCAGCCCTCTCCAAGTTTAGTCGAGCCGTAGATAGGTTGGTGATCGGGAAACTGGTGGCAATAACATCCATCCAGGTGCAAACTTCCTGGCTGTTCAGTGTGTTGCAGAAGCTGAACGTGAAATCGGTATGGCCATGCGTGCTGGAAGCGTGAACAAATTCGGTGCGCATGATAGGACTGACAAACATCCACATCTCGTCCATTTGCGTCCATCGATTGGCGGCGAAGAATTGTTGCAGAGAAGTTCCTAAGTCTTCCATTACCATCGTTGAGTCCTCTTCCTCGGCCATATCGACTTGTATATTGATTGATTTGGCTGAGGGTACGTGTAGGGAGTACAAAAGGGGATCCAGTAGATTAATGTTGTCGCGAATATGTAAGTCTTGTAAATGGACAAGTTGTAAAGGCTCCACGTCATCGTCTGGTGGCAAGAGTCTACCCATAGACATTACGTTCTCGAGCTTGAGGCTTCGGAGATTCACGGCTCTGTTCAGTGCACCTGAGATGCATAGGGGCTCCTGTGCGTCAACACGAGGACGGAAATCTTGAAGTTGTGGATGGCCGTCCAACTTGTACAAGGGAGCGGTCATTGAGACCGTTAGCGAAGTGAGGCTGCTTAACCACTCAGAGCTCCATTGGGGGTGCCAATTGCACAGCGTGAGGGAGCGAAGGCAAGGAGCACGTAGAACGAGTGGCAGTGGCTTTACACTCGCGCCTTGATTGGCGCACTGCAGGTGGAGGGACTCCGTCACAGGAAAATCCCCCTCGAGGTAATCATAGATGTAATCCTCTTCTGCGCGTCGTTCGAATATGCTAACCGTGAAAGAGGAGATGTGTATGGACCTTGCTCGATGATTGAGGGAAGATGGGAGACGGCTGAAGCCCAGAGAAGGTGTAGGTCCCGGATAGTGGATATGAAGTAGATTATGTGGTGCGCGATCTTCGTACATGACCTTGGCTAGCATCAGGAAAAACGGCAGACTCTCCCCGGATATCCGGGTGCTCAGGAGAGCTGGGAGAGCGGTAGACAAACCCCAGAAATAGAGCAGCCGGGAGCGCCCTCTATATGCTCCGGAGAACGTCGTAGCAGCTTGCCAACACCCCGTAGCATTGAGTAGTACCACTAATACTTGGGAGTCACCGCTAAACTTCTGGAGCAGACCAAATCATCTTCATTCAGACAATAGATAGGGCGAAACATATTTATTGGTTTAGAGAGATGTGATACAGAACAGTATTACAACTCAAATATGTCTACCAGTACTTGATGCAATACTTACGCAGACTTACGGCACGGACATATAGTAGTGGATTTCGTTCGAAAGCAGCAGCCAGCTGCTTTGCATTACGTGCATTACAGACAATAATACAACTGTCATAGTCAGTAAGGTACCGGAAATACAAGCAATACTCTTTGATACTCACCGAGAAAGGCCACATGTGCACGACCATCCGACGACGACTCATCCTTCAGCTCTTACGAAACGAGCGAGTGTCCGCCGACACTCGCTGAATAAGCAGGCCGTGCTTGCTGCAAGGATTGAGTAGAGCCACTGCACGTAACACGTATATCTAACAGGAGCGTGAGCGCGGTAAGTAATGCAACGGAAGGCGACGTACGTATACTGGTAAATCTTGCAGAAGAGGGCAGACACTGGTCGTGATGTCCTCGCATCCCAATGAGCTGCTCGTTTAGTATCAAATTGCTGAGGGATCGAGCTGGTGTATTAGTTCAGTTATGACACGAGGAAGTTGGAACGCACTGGAGCCAACGTCAGACCCTATATTCGTCCCTGCTTGAGATAACGGGGACGTACCGAGTACGTATTAGTGAACCTCTGAGTCCCCAGCCATTGGAGAAGGAGATTTCCGCATAGTCTAGCACACAAACCTCAGTAAGTGGTGAAGGTAAGTTGCGAGTGATACAAGCAGCGCTCGAGCGCCGAAGTTCAAGCTTTCAAGTATAGCGAACCGTGGGAACGATCAACACAGTGAAGCGCTTGACACGTGAGCGGCTCGGACTTGGCGAAGCTGTAAGCCAAGTTGCCAACTGAAAGCTAAGTACACGAAATGAATGCGATCGCAGCTGGTTTCAGCGTGTGGCCTTCAAGTTGTTCAGCGAGGTCACATGGGGTGCTTACCAGCTGGGCAGGATACATACTTGCCCAGTTAGTAAAGTTCACGTTCCAAGTAAGTACCTCATCGGACGATGTCACGGTCACTAGGTGCCCTCTGTTCACGTTGGTTACGACTCACTCAGCTGCACTAAGACGGAGTCCGAGCTTTTAGAAGTTACGAAAATATGATAATTCTTGACATCTGTGTATGGTCCCGTCGCTCGCTAGTATCACCCTGTGACAGGTATTTTCATAGCGCGGAGGAGCTTACAGCTAAAACCAGAACGTTAGGCCACTTGCCATCAATTTACACATAGGCGGACTTGGCGGGATGATGGCGGCACTGCTGCCGCAGAGGTTCGACGCGTCCCATTCGCTCCAGCTCACGCCTGGCCCAACGGCCGGAGGTTTTTCGTGGTCCGCTCTATGTGTGTAAGAAAAAATGCGGCCTAACGTTCTGGTTTTAGCTGTAACACTGATCTACAGGACATTCCGGGACCTACGAAGACGAGATAGACAGCTACAGGCCGCTCCGGGAGCTCCGTAGATGCAGCGCACTGGTACGGACGCTACGAACTGATGGCCCTGCTCCGGCGCCAAACCGTTTTTCCTGATGAGGGACGGGCGATAGAAATCAGGACACGTCCACAGGAATGGATCCGCAACAGCAACCGCCCGCCACCGAAAGCAGACCTGGGAGTAGGCATAGCAATTGTCTTGAAGATTCTCTCTTTTTCGCGGACAGTATCGAAAGATCTCCGTCAATATTTCCGACGGTAGAGAGCAGGCAGGTTGTAGAGCGTTGCGATGGCGCCTGAGCCTAGTGATGTCCTTGAACGCATTGCGAAATGTAGTATGGGCCTCCTGCAATGCAGCATCGACTAATGATATGTTATTCAAGTACGATGTGAAGTCTGTTTGGGAGGTATCGAGGACCATGCCAAAGCTGAGACTGAGCGTAAAAGGTTCGTCGTCAACTTCAAGTTCAAGTTCCTCAGCGCAGAGTCAGACATGACACTGACCTAGATACTTATTTCAGGCAGGTCGCGTGTAGGAATAGAATAGAAATCCGTTTACATTCTGAGGAAGGTCAAATATAGACTCTACGCTGAACAATAGTATAGTATGGATACACATATGTAGTAGTTGGAGATTAGGATGAGTGGATCCTGCCACAATTATTGTTCCAGGTAGAATAGCAGCAAACAGGCAGGCAGGGTCACAAAGCCATAGTAAGCCCAATAACAGCCGGCCAAACAACAAACACAATCCTAAACTTCATCCGTTCCCAGTCTACACTACCAAAGGAGGTACTAATGGCGGCGCTCGCTGTTGATGTCGGACCAGTCCCACGATGGCTGCGTAAATAGTCTTCTTCGTCTTCCGCCGTGATGGGAGGGAGCGTACTTGATGGTCGGGCTGAAGACGTGGACGATGAAGAGGAAGAGGATTGAAGAGGCTGAGACGAGTGAAGCCCGGTTGAGGTTGAGTTGGCTGATGCGGCAGAATTGGGGTTGGGGTTGTCGGAGGAGGAAGACATGTACGCCATGCCGACGATGGTGAAGGATGCGGTGTATCTTGTCACGCGAGGTTCTTTGCATCTGAACGCGATGTAGCTGAAATTGAACTTGTTTATATCGCATCCGAAGAAGGAGGACGAGGAGGAGAAACTTGTACGTACTAGTCAGAGCCATCGTGTCCCCAGGAGGGGGAGATCCACGCGGTGGCGGATTTATCGGTTGCGTCGATACCTGAGGCCAAGGTTGCTACTAGGTTCTGTTGTACAGTGGACCAACGCAAGATTAGCATATAAGCAGGGTGCACAAGACAATGAAACAACTTGCGCCATCACCAGAGTACAGCTGGATATCCACAGGTCCCAGCTTGGAGAGTTTCGGCGACGACTTGTCGTCCATCCAGGCTACTTTTTCGGAATGTCCGGCGGTCCATACTGTGGAGGCAAGAGGTGAGTTGGCGTAGATATTGCCTAGAGCTGAGAGAGCGAGGGTGAGGGTGATTATCAGAGAGGCAGAGATGCGTCGCATTTTTGCGGTAGTATGCACAGAAGGTTCAGGATAGTGAAGAATGTAGTTTCGAAGCTAGAGATCCCAGGTGCTAATGTAGAGTGTGTTAAGTGAGAGCACTGAGCCAGCAGCTGCCAAGTCCAGACTTTCGGCAAGTTCTCCAAGACGACGTCGACGTTCAGAAACGAGTTCAAGTTGCAGGCACTTGGCACGTCACGGTTGTGACATCTAAGAGAGTCACACCCGTCACTCTCGATCTCGAGCCATAGCATGTACAACGGCAGTCACAGACGTACACGAGTAATGCATGATCATTATGAGAAGGGGTGGCTACGGGGAGTAGGGGTACTTGTATGCATGCAGGTTCTTCGCACTAGGCGACGTGATATCTATCATATCCTAAGTATGGTCAGTCCGTTGTGAGAGGGGAGGTTTTCGATGGCGAGAGGGAACTTGGCAGAATGAGTAGGGGTAGGTAGTCTTGCAAATGAGGGTGTTCCGAGCCGATGGCCGCCTCGGGGGATAAATGAGTGGGGGTATTAGTTATGAGTATCCAGAATCCTGTCAAGTCCTGGAATAAGAAGTCATGAAGCTCATCTCGTCAGTATCAACATGAACGCTCCTGCGCCTGCACGGTCGCACGTATCCGCACAATATCCTCCCTTGTCAGCGACGCTTCGCGACATAACGACCGGAAGATCGAATCCTCCCGGTCAAATAGCTCCAGCGGGGTATCGAACTCGGCCACCTGGCCATCCTGCATGACCAAGATCCGGTCATAGTACACGATGGTGTTGAGGCGATGG
This sequence comes from Irpex sp. Y119-03, assembly GCA_037042295.1. Classification (NCBI taxonomy): domain Eukaryota; kingdom Fungi; phylum Basidiomycota; class Agaricomycetes; order Polyporales; family Irpicaceae; genus Irpex; species Irpex sp. Y119-03. The sequence continues at coordinate 126,207 of JAXQKB010000007.1, forward strand.
GCGATGCACAGCAAAGTGTTGGAGGAGAACTCGGTTTGAATCGTTCGTTGCAGCTTGGCATCGGTCTCGGCATCGATGTTGCTGGTAGCTTCGTCCTGGGAACCAGCATGAGAGAATCAGCACATGTTAAATGCAATAGAGAGGGCGTGCATACCAGGACGATGATCTTGCTGTTCTTGATCAATGCGCGGGCTAACGCGATGAGCTGCTTCTCGCCAGCACTATAGTTCGATCCTGCGGTGGCATGGTGTTATCAGTAAACAAACACATTGGAGTAACATATGGCGATGCTATACCTTCGTCTCCAATAGAAGCGTCTAAGCTGAACTTTGCCTCTGCTGCGCTGTCCGTTACACCGTTTGCAGGAAGTACCCCCACCTTCTTCAAGGCATCAATGAGCTCTGCGTCGGTACGAGACGCTTGAGGATCACTGACAAAAACCGGCAAGTTCAGTTACCACGTCGGTCCAATGTGCATGAATTGCACGTACAGATTCTCCCTCAATGTGCCCAAAAACAGAGTACTGTCCTGTGGAACGAGAGCCAGCCGACCACGAAGCGTTTCCAAACCGATAGCAGCGATGTCTTGGTCGTCGATCAAGATTCTCCCATTTTGGAGGTTGATACAACTATCAACGTCGCAGTAGTATTAGAGTGGGCTTCATGTACTCGCAGTGTAAGTACTCACTGGAACAAGGCTTGGAGCAGCGAGCTCTTCCCAGCACCAGTACGTCCGACAATACCGACCTGTTTTCCCGTCCCGTCAGCTCATAACGACGTTAGACATAATACACAGATACGGCACCTTCTCGCCAGGTCGAACATCGAAGCTGACGTCCTTCAACACCAACGGAAGACCTTCCCTGTACGCCATTTCGACGTGATCGAACTTGATCTCACCGTTTGCTGGCCAAGTGGGTGGCGGGTCATTCGGTGTTGTCAACGCGCCTTCAGATGGAAGCTCGGTATAGTGCAGAACCTGTAGATCTCCGAATGAGGTGATTTCGAGGGGAAGATAGAAGAGTTGGTACGTACACGTTCGACAGCGTTGAAGTTCTGTTCGTTGATGGCATATTGAGAGACCAATTCGGCTATTTATTGCGTTACGGCCTGTGCGACCAGAGTGTTCATGAAGAAGGCAACTTACAAACGACCTGAGTAACTGCAGAATCAATTCAATACACGTTAGGAATGACCGGCCACGGTCTAATACGGGCACGTACTGCTTAACGAATACGACAACACCACACCGATCTTCCCCGGATCCACGGTTTTCCTGAATCCGGCGGCGAACAGCGCGATACCGAGAATCAGAATGTTACCCAGAAGATCCAGACGCACGCCGAGCCAGCGTTGAATAGAGATGGTGACATAGTACGCGCGGATTTCAAGATCGAGACCATGATCTGTGTTGCGTATGAACCGCGACTGCGGTGTTGTGCCGATTAATTTTCTATACACTCATAGCGGGAGCGTATACGTATAAGGGATACATACCTGTTCTCCGTAAGCTCTGACCGTGCTCAACCCTGTCAGTGTTTCTGCGGAAGGCAACGACATCAGCGCCAGCGTGGAGTGTTCAGGAAGACTAGCATACCCGAGTAAGTGCTGTATAGAGCCGACCTCATGAGCGAATCCAGGCGTTTAGTCTCCACAGAAGTGCGCCGATAGAAAACAGCGAAGAGGTAGTAGAAGATCGTCAGCGGGACGAAGATGATACCGAGGAGAGGGAAAGTGTAGAAGACCAGGGCAGCGGTGCCAACCACGGAGCTATTTGCCTAATTAGATCCACTAAACATATCGTCTACATCTACCAAGACAGACCTGAGAATCGAGAGCAATGCGAAGGCGACGACTGCAAGTTCCGTGTCGATAGTGTCTTGATCCTTGGAGAGACGGGAAAGTACGCGACCTAAGGGTAAAATGAGGAGACGAAAGGTGGAAGACAGCGAGCGTAACATACCCATGGGCGTTGTGTCGAAGAAGGCTATCGAGGAATGCAATACTCCTGACAAAGATGCTTTGAACATGTTGAAACCGGCGTTCACTCCAGTGACGCTGAACGGAGGATTAGATAACCTGGACACGCTGTGTGAAGGAAAACACAAACACGCACCAGATGTAGAAAGCACCTATGAAGGCAAATATACCAACTCCAGCCCCGAGGGCAGCGTAAGTACCGATATAATCAGCTTGCGTATACCCATCGAGACTTTGCTGTGTCCACAGCCCAAGGAAGATTGTGTTGGCCACTAACGATCTCCGTTTTAGCATGTGGTACAGCGACATAGAACGAAGTCGGGTACGTACCTTGTGCTCCCTGGAATGCCACAAGCAAGACCAGGATGACCAATAACCGTGAATATCCTCCTGCATACTTGAAGTATCTCTTGTACACCGTGCCGGAAACAGCTCCCACAAGTCGTTCTTCGTCTTGAATGAGCTTATCGGTTGTTGTAGACTTGTCTTGATCGGTATCTTTGGTCTTGGCCTCGACGAGAGTCTCCTGGAGACTCGCCTGATCAGATTTGCCGTGCTCGCGACTTCCATACTCCTCCATGACACGAGAGAAGAGAACGCTGTCTTTCATCAGATCCTGAACTTGGTTCAGCATGTCTTCATGTCATCGATAGCTTCGTAGATAACATACCTGATATGTTCCCTGTTCAACCACAGCGCCATTGTCCATCACATAGATATAGTCCGTCATATGCAAGACGTGGAGCGCGTGCGTGACTAGAACTCGTGTCTTACCCGCCAATGGACCTGAAAGGAGACAGTTCTCGAGGACAGACTTGCCAACATGCGCATCGAAGGCACTGAGCGAATCGTCCATGAGGATGATGTCGGCGCCAGAGTATGCCGCGCGAGCGAGGGAAACGCGGGCCTGGGAGAACCTTGTCAGAGGAATGTAAAATCACCTATTGAGCTTGAGTCACCTTTTGTCCACCTGTGAAATCGCGCGATCAGTCAGCCTGTGGGAGAATAGGGCAAAAGGCGCACTTACCACTAAGATTGATACCCTTCTCTCCGATCGCAGTGTACTGACCGTTTGGCAGCATTTCGAGGTCCTGCTCGAGACAGCATGCACGAATGACCGACTGCAACTTTTCCTCATCGACCTCCCGGCCAAAGATGATATTGTCGCGCAGGGTAGCATTGATAATCCAAGATGTTTGAGGCACATACGCAATCGAGGAAGAGAAAACAGCCTGCGAAACATGGGTCAGTCGCATGTAACTGACTCGTGTTAGACAAAAACGTTTACATTGCCTTTGACCTTCCGCATTTCACCGATGAGAGCTTGCAACAAGGAACTCTGGTGTTAGAATCTGATTGAGCATCGACGAGAGCGTGATCAGTCGCAGAGAGGAACATACCTTGCCGCTACCTACTCTGCCAACGACAGCGACGAATGCTCCTTTCTGGACCTTGATCTTGAGATTGTTAAGTTCGAATGGCTTCTCTTCCTGAACCTCTGGCGTTTCCTTGTTCTTGTCTTTCTCTTCGTCCGTTGGCGCTGAAGTAGGCAAGATGGGTTCTTCTTTATCCTTACCCTTCTTTTTCTTCTTCTTATTGTCGGCCGTGTTCTTCGGGTTGGTCTTAGCTTCGTCCTTCTTCTTGGCGTCTTCTCCTTCCTCAGACGTCTTCGCCACTGCCTCCCACCGGAAGTCGCCGTCAACATCGATAGCGAGTTTGCTTTCGGGGTCGATCGTATAGGAGTCTTCTAGTTCTTCGGCGGTCAAGAAAGGACCAATACGTTGTAAAGCGACCGTCGCACTCGCGACACTGGAGCCTATCTCATGAGTGATTGATCTGTTGTATAGGTGTGTAAGGCACTCACGCTTCGAGGGAGAAAGGAAGGAAAGCCAACGCTTGGTGAAGGATCTATTGATTTACATCAGCTCATGTGGCGAACGATGAAAACTCTTGTGACATACGGTGAAAAACTGCAAGCAGGTAAATATGACGGGGACCGAAAGGTCATGTCCGCTAAGAGAATACGTTATCTGTGAAAATGGATTTAGCAGAAAACCCTGAGATGTAAGTATGCATAACTCACAAACGAAAGGACGGTAGCAATCACAGGGACGACGGTAACATATCCGACCATGGCAGCCAACGCAAGCCTTGTGATATGTGGACTCAGTATTGTAGACATAGAAGAAAGTTAGGCAGCTCACGAGTAGTTCTTAATTCTCTGTAGCTCCCTTCCTCGCAACGCCGCGATCTTCCCAGCGAAGAAACTCTCCCAAGCGTAATACTTGACCAACCGAACGCCTTGAAGCACCTCCGTAGTCAGGCGCACCCTCTGGTCCGTGATCACTACCATTTTCTTGCGTTGACTGTACATGATAGTGACGAGGATCATTTGGACTGGGAGAGAAAATATGAAGACGCCGAGTCCAACGAGGGCTGAGTATCCCAGCTATGAAAATTGGAGATTAGTAGTCGTTCTTGCTATAGATATTTACCTCGGGAAATAGCACATACCGTGCCAATCAGCAATCCGATAGCAATGATGATCTGTATGTTCACTATGAGTGGGTGTGTAAGCTTCCTCTTGAGTACGAATCCCTTACCTGGATTGGGGCCACCCATAAACTGTTGTACCGTCAGTTCGTGAATATAGCGAGTCTTATCAGACACGTACTTGTGGAGGTACTGACAAGAGTCGTTGAGCCTTGTCGTGTCGGTGCTTATCATAGTGGTAATCTTGCCAACATTGTGCAGGTTCCGAGATTTGCCATTCAACCGCAGGGACTTACGGAAAATGGCGCCGATTAACTAGAGAATACGAGGAGAATATGAATGTTAGCATAGGCCTTACTAGTGATTTATTTTATGTAGAACTTACGCCCGCACGGATAGCTGCACCAACCGTCATCGAGACTAGCAAAACCTGATTATCAACCATACCAAGAATGATTGAGAGCGTACGTACTCTGCATAAGATGGTTTGTAAACTAGATAGTGCAAGGTTGTGAGATAAATGTCTTAGAGCTATGGCAAAGTTACACACCAGACTGGAGGCCTCTGGGGACAGAGCGAAACGGTCAGGTCTGTATATACTTGCAAAACCAAAACTCACCCTGCATGACAAACAACGCGAAGGCCAGGCCAATTCCATAGCCAATTCCTTGAGGCCGGTCGATGCCTGCGAGTGCCGCTGCCTGAGGGCCAGCCTTGTAAAACACAAAGGAATTCGTGAGCCACGTCAGCAGACGCTTGTTCAGGAGTGGAGTCGTCGTATTAAGGGTATCTATGGAGAGTTGAGCCTTGAATTATTTATGTCTGAAAACGATGCTACGTACCAGCCGCTAGCTTGAAAAGTCCAGAGATATACCACTGCCAACGGAAAGTGGTAAACAATGCGCCCATAAGAGCCGACGACTCTTTGAACGGCTTTTCTGGCGCGCTCTTCTGGTCATTCTTCTCCGATGTCTCAGTAGCTTTCAGCTCCATGACCTGAGGCTCTGCCTTCTCGTCCTTGCCACCATTGGTGTCCTCGTCCTTGGTCTCTTGGGGCCGAGAGACTTCCGTGATCCCATCCTTAGTGGCTTCTTGCGGTAGTCCAGCCGCAACCGACGGTTTTCCGTCTTCGCTGAATGCCTTAGGCCGCTTTTCCGCTGGACAAGCAACATAGAAGTGGCGCTCAATCTCAGCACTGAGCGACTCCGTGAGGAGGGAGGGAGGCAGCTGCCATAAATCTAATGCCACGTCAGTCGTTAATATCAAGTGATGGGCATGCATCAGTACCTTCTTTCTGCAATGGCCTGCTGAAGCCAACACGAAGTATGGGATCAAGCCAGGTGAATAACAGCCTTGACAAAATTCTGCGGCACAAAAATAAACACCTTACAAACTACGCAGAATTGAACACTCACGATGCATTACGCTCGGGTAGCGTCTTGCCCTCACCGAAGGCTGGGGCAGCAGGTGGAGGGTGCCAGGGATTGTACATATTCGAGTTGAGAAACGAAAGAGGATGTCCAAGTTGGTTGGTTTGGGCCCTCAACTCCTACCTTCCATGGATATATGTGAGACTCCCCTCAGTACATCGGAGTCACAACATGAGAAGCCTGCTGCGCTTCGACAGACGGAAGCGATGAGTTTACGACGGCGGGCCAACGTGGCCATCTTTTGCCAAGCCGCATGATCAGCTTTCGGCGGCGCACAATTGAGTTCCAATAAGGTTGAAAAGACGTCCCTGCATAATGCGGAGGATGAGTTTTAAGTAGTTCTTTGTGTTTATGAGCATGCAAACATCGTAGAGCTTTTATTGAGACGGTACAATAAAATTCACCGTTGTGCATGCCTAGAGTGTACATAATAAATTTGTCTGGCGTGAGGATGGGTATGTCGGCGACAATTGGCTTGCATGGGCGTCTTAGACAAAGAGCAACGCCTATCAGCGCTTGTGTGTGTCACATCGTGACACCGTCACGCCCAGTTTGCGGACGCCATCGACAACACCGACATCTCAGCCTCACCTCCTCCTCAAGCTCATCCTCAAGCCCTTCAAGCCGTCTAACATGGTGAGTACGCCCTCTGTACAGTATGGATGCACTGTGCAGCCCGCTGTGTCCCACAAATATCGCTAAACCGATGGATGGCAATGCTAACGAACGGATGTCACTTTCGTTGATGTAGCCTCCCAAGAAGACCAAGTCCGCCCAGCCCGAGACCGTCGCCCTCGGCCCTCAAGTTGCTGAGGGTGAGCTCGTCTTTGGTGTTGCTCGTATCTACGCCTCCTTCAACGACACCTTCGTCCATGTCACCGATCTCTCCGGCAAGGAAACCATCTCTCGTGTGACCGGTGCGTTCATATCCGTGGAAGATCCTGCAAAGACTGACATATGTCATCGTGTAACATAGGCGGCATGAAGGTCAAGGCTGACCGTGACGAGTCCTCTCCCTACGCTGCCATGTTGGCTGCTCAGGATGTCGCTGCCCGTTGCCGTGAGGTCGGTATCACTGCCCTTCACGTCAAGCTGCGTGCCACTGGTGGAACTGGTACCAAAACTCCCGGACCCGGTGCCCAGAGCGCTCTCCGTGCCCTTGCTCGTGCTGGTATGCGCATTGGTCGTATCGAGGATGTGACCCCCGTCCCGTCCGACTCTACCCGTCGCAAGGTATGTGGTCACCTCAAAGCAGTATTCCAAATGAGCTCATGCGTATTCTCGACTCCTAGGGTGGTCGCCGCGGTCGTCGTCTCTGATCTGTGGTCTTCATCGGATCGCAGTCAGTGTTCACAAAAATTACGGTCATCGTCGCATGTATTGTATATGGTCAATGATGATCTATATGTCGCCGCGCGACGCGCATCAGGTTCGTGCAACCTGCTCCGTGGTCGCGCCTCACTCGTTTGCTCTCGATCACCTGCATTGTTGTCTGATGTACTTGTTGTGAATGTCACCGTTTCCACGCCAATTTTCGGTATGTACTTGAAGTGAGTGTGTTTTAAGGAGGGTCGAGAATATGCATTCCAAGGTGAGTAAATATACACTAATAATAATATGATGTTTCCAAGCTTCCGGTCCAAGATATAAATACAGTCTAATGAATCGCGTATCCTACCAGCTCACTCGGGCAAAGCCCAACAGTAGACTTTGCCTGAATCCTCTCCGTGGTAAAGGTTCTCGCTGCGAAATTATTAGCGGTCCGTCTTTCAGTCATCCAAGATTACTCACCCCACAAACCGCAGGGCAGTCACACAGGGCGTGACACCTCTGGCACTAACCCTCTCCGCGTTCTTGATCTTCATCTTCTTCAGAGTCACGAATTCCCACTTCGCTTTCTCACCCTGTGGTGTGTTGTCTGTGTTCCATGTCCGGAGGCTGATGGTGCCGTCTGGAGACCCTGTCGCGAGAACACCTGTCTTACAGTATTCGCGCTCATGGAATGCTAAAGCCGTAATCGGAGGATAAATGGGGGACATTGGACCGTCCGTAAGATCGAGAACCGCGATTGGCCTTGCGTTTACGGTGTGCAACCATAGTTTCTCTCGCGAGCAGGTCGCGATGCAGCCCTATGCAAAAGTTCATCATTTCCGACGCGGAGAAGGTGAAAACCGGTCTTACCGAGCTGTCCTGAATGGCAACTAGATGAACGCCGTGTTCCTTGCCTTGGCCGTGCCAGATGGACCTGACATAAACCCCACGGTTGAGATCCCAAAGTGCAGCACTGCCGTCCTGAGATCCCGAAACGACGATAGACCAAGGTCTCGAAGCCACTACACACGTAACGGGGGCGGTATGCGCCCGCATTATATGTGTCGGGATTACGCCCAGCGGGCGAGGGGCGGCAGTCTGGCCTCTCACGAGCTTCCATAACCGGACAGTGTAATCGGTCGAGCCACTAACGAGTGTGTCCGCATCTGCGAATGCCACGCAGGAGCATAGGGCCGCTTCGATGACTTGCACCACTTTCCTATCCACCAGAACTCTGAGTTCTCCAGCGGGTGCATGTACTGCGTCCCATTCGATGACCTCATGAGGATGGGAGGGGACAGCCAACGTCCGCTCACCACACGGGATAATTCTCTCACTAATCATGTCGATGACGAGTTCACGGACCGCATTGGAGTTACCGAGATCCCTGATGAGCTTGGTTCCTTGGGTAAGGAGGTGGTAATCCTCGGGGATGCCATAAATCGTGCCGAGTGGCAGACTGGATACACCGTGCATCATCCTGTCGGGATGAGGACTGTTGAACAGCTTTCTTGGGGTTTGACCGACTAAGGAGAGGGTCAGCGGTGCTATGAATAGTGAGAAATGGCAGCTTACAATTGTGGATAATGCCGACAGTCGCCTCTCTCTCAAGTTCATCGGTGATACTGTCGAGATCTAGGTTCTGTCAACACCATGCTCAGCAACCTACCGGTGATGTCTCACCTATGGAACCTTCATAGCTGAGAGGATGGAAGACATTGAGAGCTTTAGGGTCGCGTTGCTTATATCCCCAAATAAGGTCTATCCAACTGGGCAAGTTTCGACTGACGTAGTCGCTTTCTATAGCCTGACATATTCGCAACGTTAATCGAATGATGAGATAGAAAAAAGGGAGCATACCTGTCGGTTAAGCATGACGAACAGCAAAGGATCGTCTTTTGCCCATGGCGGAAGCTTGACATGATGTATTCGTTCGCCGTTGCTCGACAGTATGCCGAAGTTAAGGTTGGCCGAATTTTCGAGGAATCTTCAAAGACAATAAGAGTACGCTCGCAAAGAGGGAAACATACATACTCTGGGCAAGTGTAGAACTCGGGAATGAGCTCACGAACATCTCCTCGAAGATCGCTAGAAGCCGACTCCCATGCACGCCTCATATCGCTAATGTATGTTCAACGTTTAATCATCAAGGAAGAACTGGGGTAACTTACCTGAAGAGACGATCAGGTAAATCCCAATCACCGCCCTAGCAAAGTAACCTCGTAAGCGGGTAGTTCAATCGACCTGTGAGAACCAAGAGATTTTACCTGTAACGTCTTGAACATATGCGAGAAAGGCTCTAGCCTGATCATGAAGTGACACACAATCATAGAGGAGCTGAAGTGAGTGCCATAATGGAATGGTTTTTCATCAACACTTTCTAGTGCGGCATAGCGCGCTTCTGCTGCCTCTTTGCGTGCGGGAGTAAGAGCACCCATAGGTCTTGAAAGACTGACAGCGCATATCAATGGAATATTCTCACACGCACGCAATGATCAACTCACTCGCGGTAGATCCGTTCAGAGTTCAGGTCAAGCGAATCTGACGTATAATCCTGAATAACCCATGCTGCAGGATAAACATCAGCTCCTGCAAGCTCAAAGTGATTGCTCAACTCACGAAAGACTGGATACTGAGTGGCATCACTGGGGGTACGGCCAGATACTTGATTCAAGATGCTGATATACGTGAACTAAGAGCCATCATGAGTGACTCTGTTCCCAATGTACGCTTTCGCTGAAACTCACATTGGATATCTCTCTTGCTTGCCATCTCCGTTGCGCAGTCGCAAGCTCGTCCGGTTTAAACCCCAGCATCATTTTCGCACTCATGCTAGCGCTGAATTTAGCACTGAAGCGTTCCATGGGAGACTTGAGAAATCCGGGCGTCAGGTGGTCGCTCGAAAGCTTGTCTCCAGAAAGCACAGTGGTCAATCGGTCATTGATTGTCTGCCTCTTTCGCTTGTTAAGGAAGACTACTAATAGCGAACGGCTGTCCTTGAAATATAGTTCTAGCCTGATCTATAATTAGTAATTTATGTTTGTAGAGTCGCCACCACAACTTACGCGACATTGCGGAATAGGAATGATCTATCGCTGAAGTTTGCTAGCTGATCGTAGGACCTAAGCATACGAATAGTCAATAATGGTATGCCAAGGACAATTCGTCTTGACGGACCATCGTTGAGCTCTCTGAGTCTGACTTAGGCCTAGCTTGCTTCCAGGGACGAAGAACAGGTTAGGCGGCGCTTCGCTAGCTTCAATCACTTCTCCATCTTCGTTCTGAACGAGTCCGTCCAGCATGTAGAGATGAGTTTGTCCAATGATCAGAAGACCAGCTGAGTCATTTGTCAGTGGTTAGCATTTTATCGTCTCATAGTAAATAAATCAACATCAACGCACGGGTGGAGTCGATGCCAGAAATCCTGGCCACTGTTTCAGCAGCCTCAATCACATCTCCCGGCTCGAGCTCATGACGAACCCTACGGTGCTTATCATCGACAACTTCCTCCTGCAAATACGTCTCTACGGTACGTTAGCCGGGATCAGCCAGCGATACACAAACTCACCTTCTTGCTCCGATGAGATCTCGTACGACTCAGCCCAGGGTGGTGCCTCGGAACCTATCATGGACTGTGCTTCCGAAGGGGGATCTTGCACTCTATCTCTAGATAAACTATCGCTGATCTTGAGAACAAACGCCTTCTCGAGCTCCGGCTCCAGTTTCTTCCTATACAGTAGATCAGAATGAGCATTCCCGGCCGAGACACACAAACTCGCCTGATTCGATACGGTCCCTCGGTCTCATCGAGCTTCCACTTGGCATCGTGCTCTGTAACCGTAGGCCATATACCACGTTCTGCAGTCAGAGCGGTAGCCCAATCCTTCAGAGCAGCAATTTGACGTCTCTGTTCCCGCCTGTCACGGTCAAGTTAAGCAGATAAATTGCATACTACTTTGAAAACCAACACTCACAAGTCAAGCGTAGTCTTACGGAGACGCTTTTGCTCAGTGGCTGTCACCGTTTTCCTCCACTCATGTATCCTCGCGATGGACCTTTGAACAGTTCTTTCGCCAAGGTGAATGCTGAGTCGAGAAGAGGGTGCACGTCTCGCTTTGATGCGTTGTGCTATAGACCCACGGAAGTCGTGCCGAGGTGTGTGCGTTCCTGATGGTGCCAGTAATGCCTCTGCGCGATTGAAGATTTCCATGATCTGAGGTAGGAAAGGTTCATAAGCGGCCTACAGGTGACGATAACGGTGGACTACATACCTCTTGCTTCTGATTCGATCCAATAACTTCGCTCAAAGCGACGCTGAGAGCAAGATGGCTCATCTTCTCAATGATACGGATGACGATAGGTTCTCGAGTGTTTGAATGAGCTGCCGATGAGATAAAGGACTTGTATGCTTCTACGAAAGCTTGCGAGGTCGACTGTGACTGGAATGTTTGGCGGAAGGTGATACTGGATGAGTGTAGATTGATGAATTCTTCCAGCAGGTGCTCCGTACATGGCCCCGCATCCATTGGGTCTATGCAGTGAAGTCAGCATTAATCAAGACTCTGCCAATGAGTTTGAGTCGAAGACACACCTCGATAATCCGAATACACCGACACAGCCCCCGTAATAATCCCCAAATCTGCACTCAAACAGGCGAAAATCGCCGGCAAGATCTGCGGACAAACGACCATACCATAATTCCCGGCACCAGCTCCATCGTGCGTCGTCGCCGTCGTCGTATTATTTGGCGGCGGTGCTAGCAGGATATCCATCGCCGCAGCCTGTACGCTCGGCCCCCACGCAAACGGCAACACACTCCTAAGCACATTCCATCCACTCACAAGCTCAAACTTCCTAATGAACGAATTCGACGCTCTTAAACAAAGTTCAATGACTCGCAGGATAGAGGTGGCTATCACGGGCGAGGGTCTGTCTCCGAGGAGCAAGAGGCAGATGCGCGCTACTGGGAGCGCTGATGCGAATTTGTTGAAGAGGGCGAGGCCTGGTGTCTGCAGAACAGAAACAAACATCTGAAGCACTTGTTCCGCCTTGAGACGTGCCTCTGACGGCGTGATCCTGGCGATTGTGGAGTTTGGTGATCCAAAGGATGGAGACTCTACTTTCACATCAGGCTGTGGTCATGGTTATAGTTCAGAGAAAAACGAGTCAAGCTTACCTGCGTGGAGGTTTGCGGCCAGATAGGATACAATCGGCTTGACGGTATTATCAGCCGAGAAATCACTTTGCGCAATAACTCGCATCGTGTCCACAAGCCATGGCACCGCCTCGAGCTGATACCAATCCACCTGAATCGCATATAAGAACTTCCTGACCAAACCAAACTTGGACAGTCGTTGGCGGATGTTGAACCGTTTGTACTTGCTCGTTTGGAAGAGGGTGGTGAAGTGTTCCAAGTGGGCGTGTTGGATTTCGGGGCGGGTGTGTGACCACAAATGCAGGTCGAGGGCGATGACGCGGTAGGCGACTGGGTTTGTTATGGTTGAGTGGCTATACACGGGCTATCAGCGCATTGCACTATACGTGAATTTGGACGAAAGGAGAGTTGAGAGCACGTACTCCGGTGTCCGATAACTCAACCCTAAAAACTCGAAGAGAATCTCAAAGCTTGTCATGTTGATCAACTCGCTCTTGCCCCGCAGGATATCTCCCAATATCTCATATCCACCTGCATCCATATAGCGACATAAGTATCTTCAGTAAGTTCAGAACGCGTGTATAATTTATTTCAATTTGAATACTGATGGATGAAAACTCACGCAACCGCTCCATATCGTCCGAGTTCTGCCAGTCGTTGCGCATCCCATTGGCGAGTATAGCCAGCGTTCTCGACAATTCGTGCGAAGTCTTAGAGGAGAAACAAATCACAAAAGTTAGTCAGGGCAAAAGCGATAGATCAATGGAAGTCTTACCTTGGCAAGTTGCACCAACCTCAGCGGAATAGCTGCACCTCCCAGCCTCCACATCGACAAATCCAAACAAATACTCCTCACACTCATAACGTCTCCCTCCACGACAACGTTCGCCCTCCCACCATCCCCTGCTCCCTGGAAGGCGATTATTTCAGACCCAGCAGCATCAGTAGTCAAATCCGGACTTTGTGAACTTGGAGTGATGGCGAATACTATCGAATCCGCCCCAATGCCTAGCCCGCTCTTCAGTAAAGCCGGTATAGTGCTGGGTTTCCTCGAATGGCTCATGGTGTTGAGGAAAATACTGAGAGATGCGGAAGCTTCGTACGTCATGAACTTGACGAGGTCGTCCGCCTGGAATCGACCTGTGTAGCGCGGTCCGAGGTGTTGGATGAACCGAGGGACATCGTCACCTACAACACACAATTCGAGTCCAGGTAAGAATGAGAGAGAAACAGACAGGGAGAAGGGAAAGTGGGAGAAGGGGGGGGGCGTACCAAGTGCGGTGGATACGAGGTACGCAGAGGCGACCGACCAGCTCATCTGCAGTACACCTTCATCCTCACTAAGGTCTCCCACGGTGTACCGGTGCCCTCCAGACTTGGAGGAACTGTCCATACGGGGATAGGGCCAGTTGACAGTATCGGTTAACGCGCCGTCGATGAACAGTCCTGATGGGAAAAACAAAACACACGGTGAGCTTCCTCATATGCAGCTCACGGAGCCAAGAAACGTACGGATGGTTGGTGCCTGCGCTCGATGCGGATGGTGCACCAGAGAGATGTGTGTCCACTTCCCCACTTGTAGGGTCGTCTTGTTGAAGTCCAGAGGGTCCTTTGCGGATGAGCTCTGGATGGAGAGGACGCCAGTTGAGAGTATGCGGAGGGAGAATATCGCTTTCGTGGCGGTGTTCGATCGCAAGGAGAATATCTCCTGTGACTTGTCATGAGGGAGGTTTTCGAGTCGTAGCCAAATCTACGTGTTCACCATTGATCAGCATCGCATCAGACACTAAACAAATGTAGTTTGAAATGGAGAGAAAAAGTACCATGAACGTGAACCCCTCCCTTGGCAACCCTTCCTTCCCAGTCATTGGAACACTAATTGCGGCTCCATTCTCCAACGAAAGGTGCTCGGGCCAGCGGGTCCTCATACCAGCGCGGAGGATCTCCAGGACGTCTCCATCTAACGTACCCTCGGGGGAGATAGCACGTTGGAAGATGGTCTTCGCGACTTCTGTGTCTACGCCTAGCTCGAGGAGACGTTTGAGGAGTCGTCCAGTGACTTGGCGCTCTGGCTTCGTGAAGTTATTGGAAGAAGTTGGATCGTCTGACTTGCTTCTCGTGTCGCAGTAAGCATCGAACAGAGGTCCTACAAGGTCCAGATTGGTAAGAACAGCGTGGTTCCGATGGATGTGGTATGCGAGCCGCTCGAGGAGTTTTAGGATGGTATACCGCAGCCTTGGAGCTTCTGTTGGCGGGAGGAGGTGCATAGACGTGTACATGACCTTCAGCGCACCAGGATACCGAATGAACTTCATCATAGGACCCAGGTTCTGAAGTTCCGCGTCTATCTCTTCGGGGGTGATTTGTGAAGGTTGGATGAACATGCTTGAGAGGGAGAAGTTGTGCAAGGCGAAGGAGGCGAGGAAGCCAAGAGTTTGCTCAACGGTTTTTGGGTCGGAGAGGAGGGTAGTTATGGATTCGCCTATGGAGGTGAACCCGACAGACCGCTGCTACTTGTCAAACTCGCTGCACAGTAAGTCATGGATAAGAACATACCTCGAAGAACACGCTATTGGCATGATGGTCGTCCATAGCCTCTGACAGAATCGTGAATACGAGCCGTACAGCTTCGAGCACCTCGTGCACTATGGGATCACCAGGAGACGCGATTGACCATGAGTGGGAGGGCTGTATTGTTGATAGGATAGACATGAGGACGAGGAAGCCGTCCATGTCGCGAAAGACATCCTTCGTGCATGCGTCTTGTACCATTATGCCATGTATTTCCGTGAGCACCTACATATACAGGGCGGTCAATGATACAAGTTTTTGTGAATGCTGACATCATAGTTATACCTCTGAGCGTGCACTCAGCCCTTCCGCAAACTTGAGTCGTTCCACCGCATTGCGCATCACCTCCAACAACACGTCCCTGGCGAAGTCTTCCGGCGAGAATACATCATTTCCGGTGAGAGGGGCAGGGCTAAGATCTGGGCGTGGGCTCAATGCATTGAAGCGGTCACTGAGAGGCGAGAGGAGCGAGCGCAGCATATGCAGAGAGTTGTGGTCGTCGTGTGCAATGATGACCGACGACCGCACAGCACAACACTAAGTGGCACACTGATGACACTGATGCCTAAGTACAGCTGCAGCTGTTTACATGATGTAAACTCGCGCGAGCTAGCGCTCGAGCTCGCTGGTCGTGACAGACGCCGTGACAGACTGAAGCGAGGACTACACGGACACTTGGGCTTGTCAATAGGACTGTAGAGGTAATTTTTGAAAAAATTACGTAGTATTGTCCAGAAATATATTAATACTCACTGTTACAAAATCTATCTCAAATGGATGAGAGAAGCCCTTGTCGAAAGATCTCAGTAACGTTTGTCACGGGTCACATGAACCTGTCACACTAGTACTTGAGCAGTCATGACACTTGCCAAGCACCATTTCTCAAAAAAATGTTTCACTCTCAACACGCACCTTCAAAGCTTCATGCATGATGTAAGAACGGATTCCTTTAGATGTACTTCCTCTGTAGTCTGTGTGGTGTACACGGAATTTTCGCTGACCATGGCCAACCCCTTGCTCTATGAATCAGGCACCCGAAGATCCCACGGAATCAAACGCCGCTTGACGCACTGGCACACGCTGCAAAGCTAGAGGGACCTACGCCGGTTTGCAGCGGCCTGCAAGACTGTACACGCGGAGCTTGTGATCTACGCCACGAAGAGAGCTTTTTGCGCCGAGGCTGCGAGTGGCTATCTTTACAACTTGGGCGAGAAGATCATCCTTCATAATTATCGATAACGCCCAAAGCGGCGTACACAGTGCACCTCGGCACTCGTACTGGCAGCAGGTGATGACACTCAACGAAGGAGCCTATGTATGCGTGGCTCTACGGCTCCTCAACGTTAACTTTAAGCTTGAAGCTTGAAGAGGCAGCCGAATTCAACATTTGCCGACTTATCCAGCATCTTGTCCCGATAGGCGTCGACTGCCCGCATGTCAATACACTCGATAGGCGGCTCAGTTGGCACACGAGTCACCCTGCCGCAAGGCATACGTGGCGATTATGGAAAGGAGAAGACAAGGAGACTGCGCGCAAATATTCAATGGACAGATCGCTTTTACGCAGCAATTCGACATATGCGCATATACGGTGACCCACAAGTGTGACTTTCTCTCGAGTCGCGCAATTTTTGCTGGCCACAACGAGCATGATGGGTGCAATGGCTTCATGCAAGAGTCTGCAAGAGTCGATGGCCATAACCCAGGGAATTGGCGCGGGGGCCGGACGCATATGGAGGATCGAGTGCTGACTTGAGAGTGATGACGAAAACGGCGCCTGGGAAATGACCTGACGTGTGCTGCGGGATTCGATATTCGCCTGGCCTCATTGGACCCATCTGCCGCGCGTACAACGCAACTACCGTCATCATCTCTCCAAGTTGTGCGTCTTATAAGTGAGTCTTTTTCGCTCTGTTGGCTGTTCACGCAAAACCCACTTACACACTGCACAGGGCTCGCAGGATGTACAATCCTTGGCATCCAACGCCTGCCCCGCCGGGTTTCGCTGAGGGTAAAGTCCTTCCGAAAGATGATGCTTCGTAAGTACTGTTCGACATCACCGAACTCAAGATTAGCGTATCACATCTAAACTTCCTTGGCAGACTGCTTTCGAAACTGCTCTTCGGCTGGCTCGATTCACTGCTAGGGGTTGGCTTTACTCGTCCACTCGAGAAAGAGGGCAAGTAGTTCTGCGCGAAAAGTGCTTTGTAATATTCATCGCTGATTGCGTGTACTTCTGATGCAGATCTGTGGCAGCTACCTCATCCTTTGCTCACGAAGACCGTCAGTGCCGAGCTTGAGCGCAACTTTTACTCTCGATGTACACCAGATAAACGTCCTCATGCATTTCAAGACGACGTACACGATGATTCCAATGCAGGCACCCGGGTCCCAACTCCCGATGCGGCCCTCACGAAAAGCCCCTGCTCACCGACCATAGATGAGAAACGAGCCGACGCAGATGTAGACGAAAGGTTGTCATCCGAGCCGGATGTTGAGAAAGCTGACCGAGCACCACAACCTACGACGCGCTCACAGTCGAAGCGCAGCAAGAAGAAAGGCAAACAACCCAAGCAAGACTCCTCGCTTTTAATGGCCATACATACGACGTTCTTTTGGCAATGGTGGATCTCCGGGCTTCTGAAACTCGCCTCTGGTATGTCCCAACTTTTCATACCATGTTGACACGAGTCTCACAGTGTCGACGCGTGGGATTATAGACACCATAAAGACGACGACGCCTCTGCTAAACAAGCGCCTGCTTAATTGGCTCACGAGCTCTTACGTGTTCTACAAGGCAGGCCCGGCTGCGGCTGATGCACTGGGCATTGATCAGCCACAGGGTATTGGGTACGGTATTGGACTCGCATTTGGGCTGTTCGCTATGCAAGGTACGAAAGTTTGCGTGCCACAACTGACATACTTACTCCTGTACTCACCGTGCGTCTTTCTTAACCTTCGTCTTTGTAGAGGTCGCCAGTTTGGTGAGTGAGAATTGTGGCAATATGATTTGGTATTCAAGGAACCATTACTCATTCGTGCTATTCGGATGTGGAATTTAGATGACGAACCATTACATGCAAAGTACGTTTCCCCGCCCCGAGTCTACATCACAAAGTCCCTGTCTCTAACGTCGGCCCGACGTTCACTCATAGTGAGCATGACAATGGGCGTCGCTGTTCGCACAGGAGTAAGCTTCCTTGTTCACATGTTCTTTGTCGTGGACATCAGCCATGCTTACAAATTACACATGAATATGTAGATTATTGGCGCCATATTTCGCAAGTCACTCCGCTTGAGTGGACGTGCGCGCATGTCCCACAGTGTAGGGCAGATCACGACGATGATCAGTACGGACGCGACGAGGTTGGATAGGAGTACACAGTTCATGCATAAGTGAGTATGATTCATGTTAAAGACTCTAAGATATCTTCTCGCTGGGGAGCGTGGACCATAACTGATACTGTATATCTTGATAGTCTTTGGGTTGCTCCGATACAGGTGGGTAATTTTTGATCACGAATGAAAGACAAAAATAAGATACTGTAAGCTAATATTCGCTTGACTGAAGATCGCCATCGGCATAGGCCTCCTCATAGGCAATGTACGTATCTCCCCATCTCTCTCCCACTCTGGCTTACCTTCTCTCTCTTCCTCCCTTTCTCTTCACATAGATCGGCTATTCCGCTCTTGTTGGCCTGGGCGTCCTCATCCTCGGCTTCCCCATCCAATTCATCCTCGTCAAGATCATGTTCGCCCAGCGCAAGAAGATGGTCAAGATCACAGACCAACGTGTCCGCCTCACCACCGAGGTCTTGCAGGGTATTCGACTGATCAAGTATTACGCGTGGGAGAAGTTTTATACGGGGCAGATTGCGAAGGTGAGGGAGAGGGAGTTGTTGACTGTGCGGAAGGTTGCGTGAGTGTTGTTTTATCTGTCTTTTCTCCTCCCCCTGTTGTTGTTTTGAGAACAAACGGGGAGAAGGAGAAGGCTGCTATCGGTGACTCAAGTTTCACTGACCATCCTGGGCGGGGTCCTATGTCAGGTTCGCGCGTGGAGCTATGATTGGCATTGTCACTATTTTGCCTGTGATTGCTGCTGTTCTGTCATTCGTGAGTCCTTCTGCCGTATGAAATCCTGGTGAAGACCTACTGAATGTCCACTCTTTCAATCTAATATAATAGATTACGTATGCGCTCAGCGGACACGACCTTAACGTCGCTATCATCTTCTCTTCCCTCCAGTTTTTCAACGTCAGTACACATTCTTCTGGTTTATTTGTCTGTTCTTATATAATGCATTCTATAGATCATCCGTATGCCACTCGCCTTCTTCCCTCTCGTCGTTGCCAAGTGCGTAACTCCTTTCAATGCAACGCGATTCTTTACTAATCACTCACCTCTCACAGTTGCGCAGACGCAGCAGTCGCCCTCGGCCGTATCGGCAACTTTCTTACAGCCGAAGAGCTCGCCGAACCTTACGCAATCGACAAAGACAGCAAACACGCTATCGAAGTCGACGGAGATTTCCAGTGGGAGAGTGTTCCCAAGGCGAAGGCTGGCCCCGGTGGAGGGAAGTTTGAGCACGGGAAGGGCGGAGACAAGGCAAAAGAGAAGAAAGAGAAGAGGAAGAAACAGGGTGGCGAGGTGCTACCTACTACGGCGCCCGGCGATGAAGAGAAGAAGAAAGCTGAAGAAGACAAGGAGGAGGAGAAACCGTTTGAGCTCAAGGATCTGAACTTGAAGATTCCCAAGGGCTCGTTCGTGGCGATTGTCGGGCGAGTTGGGAGTGGAAAGGTGCGTCGGTCATAGTCGCCTGCGATTTGAAAGAACCTCTTTCCATGTGCTGATATACGATGTTGTCAGAGCTCCGTGCTACAGGCTCTCATCGGCGAGATGAGGAAGACTCGAGGGAACTGTGTCTTCTCTTCCTCAGCAGCTTACGTCCCGCAGTCCGCCTGGATCATGAATGCGACGTTACGAGACAACATCATCTTTGGTAGCGAGGAAGACGAGGATAAGCTGCAGGCGATCATCAAGGCTTGTTGCTTGGAACGCGATTTGGAGATGTTGCCAAATGGGGAGTTTACGGAGATTGGAGAGAAGGGTATCAATCTAAGTGGTAAGTATACCGAGAGCAGTCAATGGATCGTCGAGGGTGAAACATTTGCTGACGATGTTAATTGGTATAGGTGGTCAAAAGGTATTTGCTTGATCCGCAGGTTCCGACGTGAGGTTGAATTGTGCTTACTTGTGTCCATCGTCTGCTAGGCCCGTGTTTCTCTTGCCCGCGCAGCATACTCTGGTGCCGATATTGTCCTTATGGATGACTCGCTGAGTGCGGTAGATGCGTACGTTGGAAAGGCAATCTTGGAGAACTGTCTTCTATCTGGCCCGTTGGCAGACAAGACAAGGGTTCTTGTGACTCACGCTCTGCATGTACTGGACAAGACAGACTACATCTACGTCATGGACAATGGTGTGATCGTTGAGCGGGGAACTTTCCAGGTATGCTATACATGAGCGGAGCTGGACGCCATTCGACTGTATCTGAACATCACACAGGAATTGATGGATGACAGCGTGTTCTTCTCTCGTGTCATGGAAGAGTATGGGACACGTGAGAAGGAAGAGGGGCAAGAGGTCGAGGAGGGCGTGGAAGACGTGAAGGCTACAGATGTCAAGAAGAAGGTTGCCAAAAAAGACGGTCTTATGCAGGCTGAAGAACGACTTACCGGCTCAGTGACGGGATCTGTGTACAAGCGATACTTCCAGTTTGCAGGAGGACTGTTCAGGCTGCCAGTTATATTACTCCTCTTGACCGGCTACCAAGGCGCATCAGGTATGTAGTCAATCAGTAATGCGGACACATGAGTCTAACAGTTATCTATAGTGGCAAATAACCTTTTCCTTGGCTTCTGGACTTCTCAAAGCATACATGGATTCGGTGAAGGTGACTACATGGGAACGTATGCGGCACTTGGTGTAGCTATCGGTCTGTTCAGTTTCTTGTCCAGCTTCTACATCAGGTGAGCAAAACCCGTCATCACTTCACTATCACGATCATCAATGGGCATGTACATTTTAGTATCACCTCCTTGGATGCTGGGTTTAATATGTTCAAGGCGTCACTTTCGGCTGTACTGCATTCAGCGGTATCATTCTTTGATACTACACCCATAGGTATGCGTTAACCTCCATTCTTGGCCCTGTTCAACGTTTCATTCATATCGCTGCCAAGGTCGCATATTATCTCGTCTTTCCAAGGACCAGGATACCATCGACACTGAAATCTCTATGACCGCCTTCCAATTGCTCACAACCTTCAGGTATATATCATTGTTACGTGTATGCACTCGTGACTCACAATTAACGGCTCATAGCTCTGTACTCGGAACCGCTGGTCTCGTGTTCTACACCTATCCTCTCCTTGGCATCATATTTGCGCCTCTTACCGTGTTCTACTACATCACGGCCGTTTTCTATCGTCGATCGTCGGTGGAGGTCAAACGCTTGGACTCACTGATGAGGTCTGTGCTTTATGGGTCATATCAAGGTAACGTGTTCCTAAGTAGACCGTTCTGTAAGTCTCGCTGACACGGCCATACAGAAACCTTGACGGGCCTTAGCACTGTACGGGCGTACCGTGAACAGGTTTGTGCTGCTCAGTCAGGATAGTGATGTGGTCCAGTACTCACGCTTTGTTAGACCCGATTTGTGGACACAGCAGATCATGGTCTCGATCTGGAAAATCGCGCCTATTACATCACAATCGCCATTCAACGATGGCTCAGTGTTCGACTCGATTTCTTGGGCAATCTCCTCATCTTGGGAATCGCACTATTCGCTGCCGGCTTCAGGAAGAGCGTCAATCCATCCAAGACTGGTGTTGTACTGTCTTATACTCTAAGCAGTAAGTTTTGACGCGGTGTGTTAGTGTACGCTAGACTGATAGCCTTCTTTCACAGTAACACAAGTATTTTGTAAGTGTCGAACATGACGGTGTGTGGGAGACTGAATCATTGACGAGTGTATGTCATAGCCGATCTGGTCTCTACATATGCGCAGAACGAACAAAACTTCAATGCTGTTGAGCGAGTACGTGCTTGTTCTTTTATATGCTATCCATCGACAAAGAATTCCGTTAGGTCCTGCATTATACCGAGTTGCCGCCTGAAGGTGACCTAACGACCCCCAACGATCCCGCTCCCTCCTGGCCAGACAAGGGTGAAATCAAGTTTGACCATGTGGAGATGGCGTATCGCAAAGGTCTTCCTCTTGTACTCAAAGACGTAAGCTTTGATATCAAGGCTGGAGAGAAGGTAAGAGATTCCACGTCCGTTAATGACCCTTTATTGACCCTGTGGCGGGACCCTTTGTAGGTCGGTGTCGTCGGCAGAACCGGAGCCGGCAAGAGTTCCCTTCTCCAGGTTTTATTCCGGTAACTAAAACCTCCACTGGTTTTCATTAAGACATTGACGTAATGTGGGCTCAGGTTTGTCGAACTTCAGGGTGGTACCATCTCGATTGACGGACACGATATCTCCGAGATCGGCCTCGAGACTTTGAGAAGTCGCCTTGCGTTGGTACCTCAGGACAGTACTCTGTTCCTGGGAACACTGAGAGAGAACTTGTACGTGCTTTCCAACTTCTATGGCGAATCCTATGTCGCGAATTTGCTCACCAATCACGTCAGAGACCCTCAAGCGACAAAGACTGATGCCGAGCTCATCGAAGCACTCAAGCGGGCATGGTTGTTGCCTAGAGAAGGTGCTGCTGACGCTGCCACGGAGGCAAAGTTTAGCCTGGATGCATCTGTTAACGACGAAGGTCATTTTGAGTTCATTGTGTTTCGAGTTCATTGACTGACCGAAGGGTGCAGGTTCAAATTACAGCGCCGGCGAGAAGCAGCTTCTAGCACTTTGTAGGGCACTCATAAAGAACAGCAGAATCATTGTATTGGTAAGTTGATGATACACCATGATGACCATATATACTGAAGTTGTCTACAGGATGAAGCTACCAGTAACGTTGATGTCGAGACAGACGCTAAACTGCAACGAACCATACAGACCGAATTCGCAACATCCACCCTGCTATGCATCGCCCATAGGCTCAACACCATAGGTAAGAGTCCTGCTTGCTTGTCTTGGGTTTGCAACTGACATATGTCTCCCAGTGTACTACGACCGCATTCTGGTCATGGATGCTGGACGGGTTGCTGAATTCGACACTCCGCTCAACCTGTTCGATAACGAGCAGTCAATATTCCGCTCATTGTGCGAAGAGGCCGGGTTGACACGCGAGCACATTGTTCGCATCCGGTCAAATGTCCCCAGCGCGAAGGAAGCTCACTCGTAGATACACGCCAATATATACCGCCGAAAATTGCGTCCTGGTTGACTCTTATGACATACATCTGGATAGACTAATAATGATCCATACTATATTACGAAACGGAAGATCACGATCTGTACGCTTTCTACGAATGATTACATCCTCCATTTGTGCCTTTCAAGTTTCAGTTGTGCGTTAGAGAGTCATTGATAATTGAAATCCGAGACCAGATACAAGGAGATGCTCTAGATATTACAGTGGTGACGACCTTCATTCGAGGTAGACAGAGTAGTACAGTGGATATAAGCAGCAAGAAGGGAGGAACAGGAAAACAGAGCTGTGAGGTCGGATGCGAACGTCTACTACGCGGTGAATCTTCCAGTATAACGCGGGACTTGCGACAGGTAGACGCATGTGCTCCTCGGCACACGACTGAGACTACCAACTGTCTCACCGAAGTCATAGGTACTACGAAGCATGCCCCAGCTCCAGGAATGGGCGGTAATGGCGTTCACCAGGTCGCACTGTACCAGGCCGTCGTCGCTGTGTTCTGCCAGTGGCCAGTCGATTGCTTGGGCTTCAGGGGCGGAATCTTTCTTCTTGGGGTGGTGGCTCGCTCGATGGCGGAACAAGTCAACCCTATTCTTTATATCCTCCACACCACATTTCTCGCATATTATTCTTTCTCCCGTACTTAACGCATCACCAGAGTTAGCGAGTGACAGTACTTGAGGCAATACAGCGCTTACTGTTTCATTAAATGACTTTTCATGTTAGGAAGTTGTGTATCTGTGTACTTGCATCCCTCGAAGAAGCAATGATACGGGCGGCTGGTGGGTAACGAGATAAGCATTTGGCATGTCTCAGAGGCTATAATAACGAGGGAAAAGTACTTACTGGGCGGAACAAAGATGGGTTCGGATATGTTTGGTGAAGTCATATCGACCAAGCTGCTTCTTGAAGGCCTTGCCGCAGAAGGTACAGCGCCACTTATGCCCGTAACGCTGCCCATCAGGTGATATAGATCAGTATGTGTGGACATGTGCAGAAGAAGGCTACAACTAGGCGCAAATTGAACGTACTATCATGTGCGTCTTGATCATCTTCGTACACTCCTCTTTTGCTTCGGGTGGCCGCTACATACGAGGAATAAATAAGACCAGCCAGATAATGGGCTGTAATGACATACCTTTCCCTTGGGCTCAGGCATATAATCTCCAAGCTTCAGCAAGAGAAGTCGAACGCTGTGGCAGTGCTTTGTGCTCAAATGACCAGAGCAGATACCTTCGGGAGAATATCTCTCTCTCGTAAGGCTACGCTCCTTAAGGGTTTGCAGGTCTTCCAAGAGTTCGTCTTCGGGCACAGGAACCTGAGCGCTCTCATTCGTTGGTTCATCGACTGGGGACTCGCCATCGACAACTTCGTCTGCGCTGAGGGAAGAGAGGGTCGTTGCGGGGGTTAACGCCGGGCTGTTCGTATGAGTCGAGGTCGAGGTCGAGGCGGTGCTGGCCGACCGACAACTGGTACGAGACGAGCAAGTCGACGATGTCTCATACGGGGTGGTGGAGCGTCGTTTGGTCTTGCGAGATGAGCGGGAGGACTTGTGATGGTTCGAAGTAGCCATGTTGCAGGAAGTGGGACGGGGGAGAGTCAAGTGGAACGGGAAAGAGTCAAGTGTAACGGAAGAGAAGAGTCGTTGAAATATGTAGAAAGTGGCGATGATCGCAGGGCCCTTTAAAGGCCAGTGGCACGAGGACAATTGGGCCGATCAGTTATATGGCCTAAGCCACTAGTATCGGAATCACGATGGCCTACGGGGGGACACGCCGTTATGTTTGTATGCCAGAGGAGAGTACAAATACAGGGAAACTTCCCCTTTTATCCAGGTATACACGATAACGTGACCAACGCGGTGAGGACCCTGATCGCGGTATTTTATCGCGACTTTGCT
Organism: Irpex sp. Y119-03; assembly: GCA_037042295.1. NCBI lineage: Eukaryota > Fungi > Basidiomycota > Agaricomycetes > Polyporales > Irpicaceae > Irpex > Irpex sp. Y119-03. The sequence goes on from JAXQKB010000007.1 coordinate 151,434, forward strand.
CTTGTGGGTCCACCACTTTGATGCCTAGACCATGCGGCTGTGAACATATCGATCTCATCGCCTCTTTGCTCTGGACAACGAGGTTAGCATTCACGGCCGACCCACCAGCCACCCCCACCGCCGCGAATGTCGTTGGTACGGTGGACACTGCCCAGATTACCTGGCCCCTGCGCATTAGGCTACTATGGCGCGTACGAGTAGTATCCCATCGGCAGCGGCCGCTCGGCCAGACTCCTTTGTACTCTACCTGATGGCATCTACGAGCGGCGGTGTCAATGATTGCCCGTGAGCCTGGCACACCATGTGAATCACCGCAGAGAAGGCTATTCTTCAGAGGTCACCGATATTCTGGGTCGCTCCCCACGTCTCTACGGTTGAACTTCCAGGTTCTGGCCGCCGATCAACTATGCGACCTGGGGGTATCACATATACGACTTTCGGGAGGCAGTCCTCCCTTCCTTCAAGTTCTCGTCATCGATTGGTTCGGGTGGTCTTCCATCTATCATACCATCGAGAAGCTCCTCTGTCATTGCAATCTGATTTGTCGACACGACCAGGCAACGTACTATGCAAGCTTCGAAGAGCAACTCCGCTGTGCCCCCAAATATCGTAGCCGTGGAGCCAATAATGAGGTACCCTATGTTGTCGTATGGTCGCCGATAGTGCCTGCGGCGCCAACTCGATATTAGTACCACTTGGCTGCCATCCGGTTCTACCGGGAAGACCACAGACATCCCAAAATGGCTCCCTCTCGTGAGTTCCAAGATTCTGTCCTAACCACTTGGCATAGACCTGAAGGTTCCCGATTTCTTCCAGACAATCCGCTCAGTCTTGTCTCTGGATGGACGGCTGCTTGCGCATCCGAGTCGCAGGCAAGCCCTCAGCTAGCTAGTGATCCTAATTTGATGGAGGTGATCATACACCGTGCTATCGAGTTGCTGAGTCCAGCATGCGCGAGCAGCCTGGTTCCATCGAGGAGCAATACTGGGCACAGCCGCTGCTCAGATTGCTGCTTGTTATGAAGAACACTGAAGGTAAGTAAGAAACAGCAGCTGTCCTGAGATTGGCAACCGGAACCTACGAGAAAAATGCGCATTTCGCAGAAAAACTTCTGGCAACCACGAGCCTGCACATTCCGGGCCACTGTGCCAGCGATGGTCTCGTAATACCGTCGTGTTCTGAGGCCAGGCAAAAGCTTCCAAGTTTGCGTTGTTCATGCTGAATGCACCCGTTTACGTGATTCCACAGGAGGCGAGACATCCCTGTGCGGTTCGATGGTTCGTACATGGTCTACATCACCCGGTCCGGGCCAGCTGGCCACGACGGTGACGTAGTCATTATATGCTATATCGCCATGTCTTGGGAAGATGCCATGAGCTTCATTGAGTACCCTGCCGCTGCCGCTGTGAGGTTTGCAACTTTGCATATGAGTCCACGCCAAGATTTCCTTCGAAGAAGGATTTACAAGACTTACTACATTTGGACAAGACACCCGCCACATGCCGATTCAGCAGTCTCCCTAGGCAGATTTGCGCTCGGAGAAAAACATACATACAGCTCATACCTCCATACTCTCGTCTGCAACCAATCCTGCACTGCTTCCCAAACACTATGCTGCCTAGCCTGAGGTTTGAAACACCCGAGTCTTCAAATTGCGACCACGGAAGCCTGACCAGTGACGAGTGTGCTGTCTTACGATGTTCATGCCGGTGTTCTCGAATGTCATAGGAGTTGAACGTTGAAGATGAGGATAATAGGATCCTATTCTGGGGGTACGATGGGAGACTCAGCGGCAGGGCTCATAGGACAGTGTAGTGGGAACGCTGAGGTCGCCGCGGCAGACCCGGAAATGCCATCATACTCGTCACTTCCACTATCATCATCATCATCATCACCACCACCACCACCACCACCACCACCACCACCACCACGACAATGACTGCTTCCAATGATAACGTATGCTATTTCGGCGCATCGTCTTTCGACCAAGTATCGAGCCTGAACTAGCCAGAGATATATGGGATAGAGTCATTGATACAGACCGGGCCATATCGAAGGTATGTTTCTTCGCAAACCAAATTTCTATGCGCTCATGCTTCGTTTAGCCCTTGAAGTAAAGATGATATACCGAATAGCAGAGAAGTCTTCGTCAGTGCAAATCTCACAAAATAGCCAACGCAGTAAATCATGAGCAACGTATATTCGGGGAGCGCGTGTATGAGTTTTACTAGTTATGACCGAACAAGGGACATTTGCAAAGCACGAGACGTTAAAAACCACATTCCAAAGCCGTAACTATCCGTGGCAATCGTCAGAGAGAATGTCTGTACACCACTCTCAGGCTGGACAAGAATGCCGTTACATTATTGTGCTTAGAGCTGGATGGGAACGCAGCCGATGGAGATGATACCGCCCTGCACAATATGTGAGTAAAATGCACCTGCAGCTATGGTTCGATACTTACAACGGCGTTGTTCTGGCAGCAGACAGGGCTGGCATTGCAGGTGCCGCCCGTGCCAACTCCGATGACGGAGATGGGGGAGCAGTTGAGCCCGAGAAGAACATTGAGATCGCTCAGGACAACGCCGAGCAGGCCGAGCAAGAGGCCGCCAGCAACGGAGCTGGCCTATTTTACAATCGTATCTCGTTAGACTTATGGCAGCACAATGTCTCGTGGGCTACTTACGGACTCGGTGCTCTGGCAGCACTGAATAGGGCCAGTATTGCAGTTGCCCGCAGAGATCGTGGTAGTCGAGGGTGGGGCGGTCACCGTGATGGTCTTGGTAGGGGGCGGGGTAGTGGTAGGGGGAGCTCCCCATGGGGTGGCGACCGCAAGGACGGAGAACGCGAACAGCGCATAGAAGAACGCAAGAGGCGAGACACGGCCGAACATGACGATAAAGATGTTGTTGAGGGCGGTGAGTTGACTGGGTCTTGTGTAGTTCGAAGCGAGTGCTGTTCGAGCTGAGGATTGAAGGCCAGAACCACACCCTATATATACCTTTCGTTCGCTGACGAGAACTATTTCCTGCCTTTTTAGACAGCTGAGCCTGATTGGCCAGCGGAGCCTTACCAGGACCGCCCGACCAGCGTTGTGCGGGTTAACGGTTAAGTTATAAAGTTACCATAGTTAGTAACTTTGGTAACCGTTAACCGTCAAATTA